>ALYI01003505.1:0-84743 GCA_001969225.1 Ceriporiopsis andreanae CBS 279.92
GTTCCGGGTTTCGTTTTTTGCGCGGGTCTCCCCGCAGGTACGAGTCGGGATCGAGCCGCGGGTAGACTCGTTGAGGGCTTTAAATTGAGCTAGGCAGGCTTGTTAAGGGTTTGCCCGGGTTTCTGCTTATTCGGTCGCAAGCTGTGTCTTTTCACGGGCAAATTTTGTGTGGAAGCGAGGCAACTGAGGCGACTCAGCACTGAAGTACTGAAGTCGTGAGTACAATGGCATGACCACGTCGGCCAATGCATCACGTTCATTGCCTTCATCTTGTGTTTGTGCGGTCGAGGGATGTGACCGGGACTGTAGATACAACTTCCCAAGGCCCATGGCTCATAGTATGACACGACACGCCAATGCAACGAATAAGACGAGCTCAACTCGTGGGGGTGGGTCTATCAAATTACGACCACATGAAAGCGCTGATTATTATGCATATCACGGGTTGTGCGTCAGCATGAACAACCAGAAAGATGGTGTTGAATTTGGGATAAAATCCGGTCCGACGCCACGACACGCAAGACTTCCCACCTTTAAAATAAGCCATGAGTGCCCTCGAACTCCCCAGTCGGAAACACCGTAATAGGTTTGGGCATCCGAGCACGATTGGCACGCTGTGCTGATTCGCAGTTGCTCCGGAGTCCCACTAGGCTTGGAGCTCTTACAACATCTCCTTCGCTGTCGAAGAGCAGCAATGAGCCAGAACTTTTTGCATGTAACAAGAGAACAGCGCTCACATGGTCATCAAGGCGCTGCCACAACCACGAGTGATAACCGGTTTGGACACGCCGTCCTCCCGACCAGAAACTCCCGTTCACCTCGTCTCACGAGTCACCCCACACCAGCCCAATCCTCAAAGGTCAGGGCCGGTCGCTGTGATTGATCCCTTCGGGTGTCTCGACCTTGCGACACTCGATATTGTGTCCCGTATGAAAGAACTGTGAAGCTTGCAACGACAGCGACGAACATTACACCTTCGCCACTGTCATCTCGTTTCTGTGACGGGCAAGAGCATGCGCGTCACAAGGCTATCGTCTCTCGTTATTGCTGCGGCACGGCACCGCGGGCAGTAGCCTGAACAGCGTTAGCTCAAAAGGAAGACGATGCAGTCACGTACATGGGCGCAACTATGTGTGCAACTCTAGCCACGGGGCAGCTCGCAGAACGATACATGCACACGACGCCGATAGCGCAGGTGTCACACACTCAACAATGGAGACCTGACATGGATAGAGTGTAAAGCGTCGAACTCCAGGCCACCGTCAGGATACCTTTGCATTCTTGACGTGTTCGAATGTCGCACCGAATGTTCCTCTCTACTCTGTCCTCCTTTTCGCTGCCATTCCCCCGACGCCACCCTCGTTTCCAGGACGTCGTGACTTCGTTTGTTGACTATTTTGGGAAGCGGCAGGGCGAGGTTGACGTGAACGGACCCTATAGAGTTGTGTAAGGCGGCAAAGGCGGCGCAGAGTTCGCACTATCGAAAACCGTCAGAGCTCGCGCGCAGCGTCCACCCCGTAATGTCGCACAAATGGTGATTTACGTTCTACAACAACATCAAGAGATGGCTGCTCCAGAGGCCTATTGTGCTCGTGATTAGTGCACGCGCGTCAGGCTTGCTTGGCGCTAAAATTGTGACACCATCTTGTTCTTAACACCTTGATCCTCAAACTCTTGCGGACACTATCTCTCGTCGGGCATCTGAAATAACAACAATGTCGGCATCTCTCGCAGAAAGGATTGAGGCCGCGACGCACCAAATTCTAGTGGAAGGCGCAGATAAGATTACGGTACGTGTTGCCACTTGAAAACATTTCTAAACTGGGATCTTTGTAGCGCGATATCGAGGGGAAACCGAAGGAGATCATATGCAGTGCGGATATGAATCACATTGATCCGGGAAAGGAGCTGATCTGTCCTGAATGCGGCCTGCTGGTTGTCGGATTGGAGAGGACCATCTGGGTGGAAGTCAATAAATACGTCCAGCTCTGCGAAACACGCCTTGTCTCTGCTCCTAGCCCTGAGCACGGGCCTGCTACCGAAGGTACCAACCACGAAACGGCCGGTAACAGGCCGTACCCTAGTGTTGCCACGGCTCGACTCGACTCGGCTCTGACTGACTCAGCAAGCCAGCTGGTCCGAGTGACTACAGAAGTCGATCTAAGGCTGTCGCGAACGGTTCAACTGAGGCAGCTCTCGACTGACTCCAGTTCAGTTGCGACTCATGACCTAATTTATACATTTTGGGCGCTCACTGAACACCTCTCCATAAACTATCGACAAACGAGGTTACATCTTCCGGTGATTGTTTCTCAGCCGCCATCTCAGCCTCAAGCTGCCTCAGCTCATCAGCATAGCTCAATCCATCAGTGAAGTTCAGCCTCCTCCCGTTCCTGATAGTGAACTTCAATATCTGCAAAGCCTCCATCAACTCCGCGCCAATCCTGTTTCGCCGAGTGGACATTGTCTCCTTACTTGAAGAGAAAACGCGTTCGCACGGGACTGATGATGCCTGGATGGGTAGAATATCCATAGCAAGCTGAAACAATGTCGGAAAACGTGTTTGTCGGTTCTGAGAGCAGAATTCAATTTTATACGCATGAGCTGCGGACTCGACAACATACCTGCCAGTAAGCTAGCGAGTCGAGCGCTTCATTCTCGTCCACGACCTCCTCGAGATATGCGGCCAGCTCATCATTTGTTGTACGCAGATTCGCCGCGGTCTTCTTCCGACCAAGTCCAAGCCGGTTGCGAGCCTGCTGTGCTGCCGCCACTGTATCTGGCCTCGCGTGACGAGGCGGCTCTGTGTTCGGCACGGATGTTTTGCCCACACTTTGTTGACGGTATTCCCCCATCTAGAAAATCTGTTAGTACTCACGCTGGCACTTTCGCCTCAATACTTACCTTCTCCGACACCAGTTGTTTAGCGTACCGGACCTTCTCGGGTGCGTGATCTATAAACCAGTCTAGTTTCTCCGCAGGATTGAGCACTTGATTCAGTATGAGTAAAATGGTATACATCGCGGTTTTGTCAAGCTTACTGGTTGCCAGGGTGTATATAGGATTATTATCGATCAAAGTGCGATACTCTTGAAGTTTGTCGAGGCCCTCTCCGACGATTGAGGCAGTGTTAGGGTGTTCGTCTCGATGTTCCTCCCACCGTTCCTTCAACGCTTCGAAGGCGGGCAATGTCGCACCGAGAGTCGGGGTCTTTTCTGCTGAGAGCACCTGCTGGTAGTCATGCGGTATCTTAGGAAGCAGTATCAGTATCAGCGGGAGCAGTAGCGGAGATAAGTCACATCACCTGTAAGATAGCTTTGAATGCCTCCAGAGCATCCCATTCGCAATCTTCGAGGCGGTACTTCTGCAGTTCAGCAAAATCACTGCTTCTCAGGAAGGCATCAATGGCCTGCAAATCATTTGCAGCGGAATATGTGAGTAAACTCGTAGGCCGACATCGGAGTGGCCGCGGCGTACCTCGCGGAGAAGCAACCCTCGATCAATCATGAGGAACGTAGAGGACCACCGAGTCTCAACATCACGCAACAGCTCGAGAACCTTTTGTTCTAGTTGTTCGAGCACAGCGTTGAAGTGCTGCCGGCGAAGCGAAGATGCTCGGATCTGCATGTATGATGTTGTTATTAGGTGTCTCACCACAGACCATAAAAAGAAGACATACTGATCGAATGAGTGAACGGAGCGTTGCTATAGGATCCCGATTTACTGCCTCCCAGAATGTCAGGGGCATAGGCGCTGCCGGTGCATGATCGGCGGCCATGGGCGAGGCATATTCCAATTTTGTCATCGCCCCCAGGACCGCTTTGCAGGCCAGATTCACGATATGAGGAAAGCATCTATAAGCAGGATATTAGGTCACATTGGGTCTGAGTAGGAGTGTCCGTCATACCGCACACGCCTTTCGACTGCATCAAACTTGATGCCGCGACAACGAAACTCTCGCTCCAAGGTGCCCATGAAAGTCCGATCATTGTTGGATGCGTTATCCATCGTTATCCATCCGATCTACTCAAAGGACGATGAGAACACAATGCTAACAACATGGCAGCTGTGCGTACCTTGTCCGCGATTGCGAGACGATCAATCACGAATAGAAACGCTTGCGCAAGGTGCTCGCCAGTATGGCGACCAGGAACACGCTGAAAGCCGATGAGATCTGCCCGGAGATGTAGCTTCCTCCGAGGCCCTAGCACAGTTTCTTCAACAATCACTTCGATCCAATGTGCGGTTACTGCCATGAATGGGGATAGATTCGGGTCAGTCCACATGTCCATCGTGCACGAGATCTTGCCAACCGATTTCTGCACAGAAAGTCATGAGTTTAGAGCTGCATGCTTCGAGAGTTCATCATGACTTACCCGCATGTCGCGCTCCAGGCAGATCAGATGCTGCTCAAATATCTCTTCGACACGCTTTCGTATTGTTGAGCGGTGTGGGATATCTTCATCTCGGAGTTCTTCTCGTAACATCAGAAAAATAGCACGGAGTTCCTTCGACTCGATGACATTGATAGCCTGTACTTTCGTGTAAGCCTCTATTGAATTGCCAGAAAGCAAGAACAAATACATACCTGGTCATCTCCGACAATCCATTCAACAACGGCATCTACAAACGCCTCAGGCGTGTACGGCTGACGTTCCCTAGCTGCTGGCGGCACCGACGTGTTGTTCTTCGATGAGCCATGTCGCCTCCGTGAGTCTGCGACAGCATCTTGAGCTGTCTTCGCAGTGATAGGTATGTTTAGATTGTCGCAGCCGATGACCCATTCATCGAGATGGTGACCAACGAAGTGATCCCGAATGCTTGTTGTCGATGTCGAGGCGAAGAAGTCCTTGACACAGTGTTTGGGATCAGCGGCGCGGAGTTTCCTATGTATGCGTACGCATTAGCGAATATCTAAAGATCACAAGATGATCAATTCCTACTGGCAGAACATGCATTCTCGTTTATCAGTGGTCGAATTGGCCTCCGTAAACGTCCAGACGTCATTTGCTTGCGAGCGCCGCTTATTGCCCGCAGGACCGTCGGTATTCCGAGTAGGGTGTGTCGGACGGACAGGAACTGACTTTTGTCGCTGACCTGCGCGTGGCAGATTGGCAGGGCGTGTCGGTGTCTGTGCTCGCTGTGTCGATGACTCCGATGTGCTATCCGAGTCACTAACATTCAGTTCAAAAAGCTCTTCGGAGAGGTCTTCGACTATCTCAGCGTGCTGTACAGTGTTCGGGACGCTGCGGCTCGTGTCAGGTGGGTTTGCAGGGCTCTGCTCGTCCGATTGAAACTGAACTTGAGTAGGGTCACTGGAGTATAATCAACTTGGAGCGAAGACACCGTATGCGCACACGATCGTACCGATGGACAGCTTCAAATTCAGTCAGCGCTTCTGGATCGCTTTGCCGGTGTTGATGACGGTACGGAGGAACAGCACCCGCGAGATCCTCTGTAGAGGCCACTGCAGGCTCCGCTCGTTGTGCAGGCTTCTTTCGTCTACCGCGCGGTTTGAACGGAGATTCAGGAACAACCGGCAAAGGTGTCGGAGCAGCTTGATGGGTTGCCGGCGTGACCGCAGCTATCCATGTCGTCAGTAAGCAACCAATAAATAGAGCTGCAACATACCAGCCAACTGGAATGTCGTCTCGAGGGCACCGTTTGAGAAGACCTTCTGGGCCAAGGTCTGTGGTGGTTCGGCAGGCTTCCGTGACCGTGTACGGCCTGCCATGATGCAAATTGCTGGGAGCGAGGTGAGCGAGGGTACAGATAGCACTGAAGATGTACTGACCACAGACTTATAACTGTTTTGCACTTGAAGGGATAAAACAAATCGCTACGAGTAAGCCGCCTCATGGTGTTTCCGGCCTCATTACAGCCGATACGCGAGGCTACGTACACTCATCCCAACGCCTTGCACAGTCACGGTATGGATCAATCATTTCAACGAGAAACTGAAACCCATGGCATATATGGTCTAGTGAAGGGTGTGGCACGGCAGAGGATCGTACAGCTAGGGCGACTGACTCCATGAGGGCCATCGCACTGGCCTGTAACATGTTCGAGCATCATCTGATATACCATAAGTAGCTAGCTGCAGATACAGGGAATATGTCAGCATTTTGCCGTGCACATTTAGCGTCAAAACTCACCTACCAACACCAGCCCGCTACGACGGAGAGAAGATTGTTTCCTCTCCACGACGCCGCATATGAGGTCCACGTGGAGTGGGGGGAGCCTCGCGGATGTGCCGTGCACGCCAGTGTAAAGACATCGTAGGATAGCTGCACCTGTGTAGGCCGTTGCGAGCTGAGCGTACGTCAGAGTCAGGGATCGAGCCGTGGCAAACTGGTCATGATAGCTCACCTGCATAGACTCCATGTCGCGACAGAAGCTCGAAGCACCATTATGGCGGCAGTGGTATGCTTGCGAGGGGTGCACATCAGCCTTTGGAGGACATTTGAGGTACTCGCAGCGGCGAGATGAAGGAGGTCGTCAACAAGAACCGTGCGAATGCAGCAGGCCGAGCGCACCATATTTGGTTACGGCTGAAGCCGGCTCAGCCGGCCCTTCAGCCGTGCCGCTTTCCACTGAACCGCGTGCAGTCGCAAGGCGAACGGTTTGACTCGACTCCGACTGGTATCAGCTCGACTCAGCGATCAGTCGCTTCAGAGTCCAGCCGTGGCAACACTAGCCGTACCCAGAGCAAAAGACAGAAACAGCGGCGAACACAGCCGGCACCGCGCTCGGGGAGCAGCCCAGTGACGGCCTGGATCACAGCACGGGAAAAGATTCCTCGGCCGCATCGCAGCGCGACAACCCTCGCTATAGAATGCGCGAAGTCAGCCATAGCGCCAATCGAACTCACCATATCATCGCTCAAATGCAACGATCCGGAATTCGTGGAAGAACTCTTGCACGGCATGTTTTACGATTACATCGACACAGATGCGCTTTCTCTCGAGGAGACTGTTCAAGTCAGAGGCCAAATCTGGGGGCTGGAGGACATCGACGTGGAAATGGTGGATGACCTGGCGTGAGGGAAACACGCCTTCAGTAGGTTTTCGGATGTGTCATTGACCAAGAATATACCGCCAAACCGCCTTCTTTCAGCCCTCCGACTCGACCCCTTTACTATCATCTCACAGTTTTACCGGAATTTGACCCTAGGGTTGCATCTTCGTTTGTACTTGAATCGAATCCGACTTGCGTTAGGTTCGTTCTCCGAGTTATAGTATTTGCTTGCTGCAGACTACCCTCGACAATAAAACCTCTGGTCGCTCGCAATGTAGCGGCGAGGATCTTTCATTTGGCTAAAAGCGTGTCTTGGACTTGAACGCAACCTAGACAGGTCAGATTGTAGGCCAGCGCTGAGATGGACATAAGCAATTGCACCGGGGATCATTCACAGCAAACAGAGCGCGATGAGATGTCAAAGCGTCGCTCACATGATAGCTCATGATACAGCCAAGAAACTTGCGAGATAGCTCCTCCAGATACCCGTCGCCACTCTGGACTAGTTTTACGCATAAGGCAACGACAGAGTCGCCACGAGGCTGTGGGCGCACGCGCGTCAGAACTATTCGGCGCTAATTTGGTGACACTCACCTTGTCCGCTACCCCTTCGTCCTCAAATTCAGCAGACACCATCTGTCTTCAGACACATAAAACTACACCAATGTCGACGTCCCTCGCCGAGAAGATTGAAGCTGTGACATTGCGGTTATTAGAAGAAGGCGCGGGAATAGTCTTGGTATGTGTTGCCCTTCGGTAGTATTCGAGAGAAAAACTCATGAACAACGTCTTTTAAGGGCGAAATGGTTAAAATACGGAGGGTGGTAAGCTGCGGTGCGGAGGAACACCACACAGCCGAAAAACCGTGTAGGATTTGCGCGATGATAGACGAGGTATTATGGAAGACTCTATGTGTGGGGTGTACAATGCGCTGTGCACAACCTATCTTGCCTCTGCTCCTGGTCCAGGGCACGGGCCAACCGCCAGTGGTCTCCACAACGAAACAGCCAACGATAGGCCGTACCCCAAACAAAGTCCAGAGGCGAACACAGCCGCCACCGCCATCGCTCCCGGAGAGCAACCTAACAACAAGCTGGGTCCGAGCACGGAACTCACTCGGGCCTTCAACAGCCTGGTTGCAATACACGCGGCGTCAGTTACCCAGCTGATCAAATACGCCATTAGCTCGCTGAAGTGCGACGAACCGGAATTCGTGGAAGAAGTCTTGGACGACGTCTTCTGTGATTGCATCGATATGGCCAGCGTTGAGGATGGAAACCAAGTCGGGAATCGGGAGGACTTCGACGTGGAAATGGTGGATGACGTGGCGTGAGGAATTAGTACGTCTTATCTGTCATTGTCGCAAACGCTACCATCGAACCGTCTTCTGTCATCCCCTCGTCCCTGTCCCTCTTTCGTCGCTATCATTTCGAGGTCTTGCTGGGGTGTAACTCTGTTTGTAGTTACAGCGGGTTCCGTCTCGGATCAGGCCCGTTCTTTGGTTGCGGTATTACTCGCTGTAGAATACGGTCGCACGGATTTCTTTCATCTGGGTTCGGTGTTCAGGTGCACCTCGGACTTGAAGGCAAGTCAGACAGGGCCGAAAAACAGTGCTGAGGGTCGACATTCGCTAACGAAATCAATTTGATTAAGAGGTAATAAACCGCTCGCGGCGCTTTGTCTACCCAAGAATGGCAGCATGTTAGAGTCAAAGCGTCGCTCTACAGGATGATTCACCTGTTGAAACGACCTCAGACGACGCCTTCGGGCACCAATTACACTTGTGATCTCGGATGAGCCGTCACGAGGCTGTCGGCGCACGCGCGTCAGAATTATTCGGCGCTAATTTGGTGACACTCGCCTTCTCCGCTACACCTTCATCCTCAAGTTCAGCAGACACCATCTCCCTTCAAACGCACAAAACCACAACAATGTCAGTATCCCTCGCTAAACAGATTGAAGACGCAACGTACCGAATTTTGTTAGAAGGGTCGGAAAAAGTCTGGGTACGCTGTGGCACCTGATAGCATTCAGAAAAAAACTTCGAACAACGTCTCTTACCTGTGTTGTGTACAGTGCAACGCGGATGAAAGACGGAGGATAATAAGCTGCGGCGACTCGCGAGGAAGAACATCACAGGACCGGTGAGCCGTGTGAGGATTGCACGCTGCTGGTCGAGGCATTCGACAGGGCTCAGTGGGTGGGGATGAATGAGTACTTCGCGCTGTGTAGAGCCGGTCTTGCCTCTGCTCCCGGTCCAGAGCACGGGCCTGCCTCTGAAGGTCTCACCCACGAAACAGCCAACGACGGGCCGTACTCGAACCAAAGACTAGAGGCGAACACAGCCGTCGCCGCCATTGCTCTCGGGGAGCACCCCAACAACGTACCGGGTACAAGCACCGGACCGTACCACCCTTCTTCGGCCTTTTTGCGGAAAGACAGCCTCGCTGCAGTATTCGCGGCGTCAGCTATCGAACAGATCAAGAACACCATAAGATCGCTAGATCCCGACTTCGTCGAGGATTTCTTGGACGACGTAGTCTGCGACTACATCATACATGCGTTGAGGACAGCGTCTAGGGGGTAAGCCATGTCGGGGACCAGGAGGACATCGATGTGGAGATGGCGGATGACTTGGCTTGAGGAAAGGCTGTTATTAGTACGTCTTCGTATCTGTGCCGTTAGCCGGAAACCTACCCGGAAATATCCCCTCTGACCCCCTCTCAGCATCTTCGTCATCGTGTCACTATTTTACCAGGATAAGATCTCTGGGTCGCGTCTTTGTTTGTACTCTTGATCGAATAAGACTCATATCAGGTTCATCGCAAAAATGATGCTTGTTGCATACATACCTTCGACAATGACTAGTCCTGCAACTCGAGTGGGCTTCCTGAGATGCATGCATGCGTCGAAACTTGTGAGGTAAGGCTCTCATCTTCTACGTCACTTTCGACCTGTGCTGATCGCGTTCGGTTGTGCACATAGGAGTCATGGGATCGCTTGCTTCGATCCGAACCTGTGGCAGGTCGAGCAGACTAGTGAGCTCGTCTATTTGCTGCCTCATCGGAAGGCATGACAGGTCTGTAGAACGACCGACGATAGCAACGTGATCCCGCCAGCAGCGTCGACCGTGCAAATAGCTATGGGGATGGCGGCGGGGTCTCGTAACTCGATAGGCGCATCGAAAAAACTGCTCGTGTGGTGGCATCGATGGGACTTACCAGACTCTACATATGAGGATTAGATCTTCATGTGCAGCGCCTGGTTCCCTCGAACGATGGAGTCTTGAATTTGAGCGGCGGGCCGACGCTGCTGATTTGCGGCTAACCGTGCATCGCACTGTCTTTCATTCAGTCATGCACGTTTTAAGCCCGGTTTGCAGCTAAGGAGTCGATTATAAGCCGGGGGCATTTCGGCGGCGAACGGGGGTAGGGGGTGATGGGCACCAGGCGAAGGTCTGCAACGGGGAAAAATGGAAAGCGACATGCTCGACTAATATTCTCATTATTTTGGTGAGCTCGAACACACACGAATTGGTGACTCACGCCTTGTGTTTGTCGTTCTAGGAGGCCCCCTCCCCCGTGCCGAGATCATGTTCAGCGAATCCACGCCGCCTGGCACTGTCTGTAAAGGCTATAAACCCATTGATTTTGAGGCTGATACAGACGTGGCTGCACCTTGGGACACAAGCTTGCTTGGTCTTCCGTGTTGCTCGAGTGCCACGCTATCCCCGCAACGCTTGAGCGGCCGATGCCTACGCATCGTCGAGACGCTTCGTCCGGCGGAAACGGCTGCAACCGTCCGCTGGTGTTGCTACTCGGAGTACAGGGGGGTCAGAATGTAGAGACACCTCTGGAACCTTGCTGTGAGGGTGGTGGCAGAAAGGCGACTAAGTTGCCAGCGCTAACGAAAACTGCGGCCAATCACAGCGCCCAAACGTAAAGCGCTCATAACATCGTCCAGAGGATACGGGCCATGTCTCGAAGCTATTCATCTGGCTTGCTTTCGCAGGATTTCGATGATCAGGCAACTTTCTGAGGGGTAGGCCAATCTCAGGTAATAAAATTGAAGTACAACGAGTGTAAATCCCCGTTAAACCTCATCCTTTGGACCTTTGTAAATGCGGCCCATCTCGGTCACAAGCTTATTTACCCCCATAGAGGGTCGTACATGCAATGCTATAGCTTGGCGCGCCGAACAAGCTTGAAAGAATCCCCGTCCATCCCCGGTGGCGCAGAAGGCCCAGGCCACCGCGCCTCAGGCTAAGAAGCGCACTCCAGCGAAATCGGGGTGTCTATGGTCGTGTCGGGCGTGTGACGCGTCTCCACCTGGACGCGTCCGGCGTAAGTAGCGGTGTATTGTTTGCCCAAACGTATTTGCGGACTGCGTACAATACGGCCCAGCGGGCTCAAGAAGTGGAGGCTGCTGAAGCTCAATTGTATATCCTAGAGTGCGTCGATCAACGATATAGCTCAAGACGTAACGGGGTCAATACTCACCGCTACTCGCTGTACGTGACAAGGCAATCAGTAGATGAATGTTGATTGTGTTCCTTCGTAAGCAATCACGTGAGATAGATCACAGGTAGACGGCCAACGAACGACGAACACGCACTGATAAAAAGGACCTGCTAGTATTCAAACCCTAGTTCTGAGGCCCCAAATATGCCAATATAGTTGTACGTGAATCCTGAAGTCCCCACGTGAAGCTTCGGTGCGGTAGAGCCGATCCGCTGCAAATGTTGCTGCAGGTCCCTAGAATATACCAATGTAGCAGCGATCGTGCGGACCCGACACAACTCACCGGGTTACTTAGTGGCACAAATCTTGGAATAGCCGTGTTAGACCTTTATCATGTTTTGATCAGGCTCGCGTAACAGCGCGACCGAGACTCCGCGCACGCGTGCTAGACCTACACGGCGCTAAATCTTGGAGGCTGACTTCGTCTGCAACACATTCATCAGGCACACTCAACAGACACAACTCCTGTCCATACTACTGAAAAATCAAGTATGTCGGCGGCACTTACGGAAAGAATAGAGCGTGTTGCATACCAGATAGTTTTGCAAGGGGAAAATAGGATTCGGGTGCGTGTTGCCACTTGACAGCGTCTTGATGACATCGTGGACAATCTATAACCGACAATCCGTACAGAATGCGATGGAGGTAGCAAAGAAGAGGGTCGGGTGCAGTGCAGATGGACATTGCAACAGCCCAAACGCGGACTGTCAAGATTGCAAGTTGCTAGCGCAGGAATTGGACAGGATCGCGAATGAAGAAGTCAACCAGTACATCAGCCTCTGCAGGTCAAACCTTGTCTCTGCAACAGAGACCGGGTACGGGTATGATCTCGCGTATATCAACACTGAGAAGCGCAAGATCAGGCCATACCCTAATCAAATTGCAGAAACCGCGTCAACCACGCCAGACATCGCACCGTCCACCGCTATGGCCGCATTCGGGGAGCAGGCTCGCGACAACGAAAACGCTGGCGCAGACCAAGACATTGCGACCACACCCACTTCAGAATACGACCCCGTTGCTGTCGAGTGCGCAAAATCAGCTCTGGAGCTTATCAACATCGCGATCACGTGCCTTAAACGCGCAGATGGAGCAGCAGCTATGGAAGAGCTCGCAGAGACGACGCTGTGGACGGACGCCAACGTTCACGCATCCGATTTCGAATTGAAGTTCAGCGACGGAGGTGCAGATTACTTTGATCTGGAAAAGGTCTATAACATCAGTACCTGGCCTAAGGAATACTGCACTTAGTGCGCTTCCACGGATGTTCGCCGACCCCGTTCCCCCGCGTATATCTTGTTTCTTCCTTCGTTGGTCGCTTCTTCTTCACCATTTCGAATGTCTTCACCAATCGTGGTCTTACTATGACGTGGCCGCCGGGCCGCATCTGGCTTCTTCAAGAATGTTGTGGCAGTCGTTTCCTAGCCCCGTTCTTCGCAGGTACCGTGTGTTGCAGTGTGGTGTAGCGAGTGCGCACGCGGCGATGTCTTGAGCTTTCAGGTACGTCACCTATCTTGCACCCGCGTCATCTGCTGAACCGCTTCGACTAGACTGCACAGGAGATATACTGTATCCTTGGTTTGAGAAGCATCATGAACGGTCTGAGTGAGTGCAAATCATGTTTCCGCACCATTTCTCGCTGGCTGACACATATCGGAAAGGTGCGTGAGATTCTCTCAAATGCCCGTCCCATGACCAGTCGTGCCATGCAGATATCACTTCCGCGGTGGGACGAGTGCCTGCATGTCGATTCGTGGTATCAAAAACCCTCGCGTCGCTGTGAGTCCCGCACGTCCTGCGGTGGCTTTCGCGTATATGCGGGGCGTTTTCCCCCCTTCGTTCTTGATAAGCAGCGTCCTGGTGATCGAGAGGTGCCGACGCCTAAAGCAGCTGAGGATCCGGGCTGCAGCGCACTCCCATACGTGCCAGGCAGGGATAGCGGACACGACGAGGTTCTTGCGGGTTCGAGGGCGGCAAAGGTCGCAACACAGCGGCCAGCATACGATGCTGAGGAAAGAGATGGTCGGAAAGACGTGCTACACTTCTCTATAACGCATGCGAGTACGTTCTCGTGAGCTGGGAGGCGTATGGAATGAGCTTGGATGGCTCACCGATGTTAGCACGCACTTCACGAGCGCCTCCCTCTCGTGTTGCTTCGAGCAAGGTCGTACCCGCCGCTGCCTTTCGAAAGCTGATCAATGAAAGACGTTTGTGATAGCAAGCGCACTCACACTGGAATGCTGCTGCCGGTCTTTGAGCTGCATACGCGTGATGATGCAGGCGTGGGCCGCTCGAGTGGCTCCGTGTTCCTAATGTATTGTGCTCAGGAACAACTCGCTTGTACATTTGGCTGCCCCGCCTAGTCGAAGCGGGTCTGAGGAGTGGGCATGTACTCTAGTGAGCGTGGTGAAGGGGCGGACAGAGAGACGACCTGACTAGCGCTAGCGTGAAAACACGAAAGCTGTAAAGTCGATCAAAGCGCTTCCCCGCGAGCTGAGTACTTACGGTGACTAGAAGTCACGAAACAGATACCAGACATTTACATGTAGCAGTACGAGATAGCGAGGAGATATGAAGGAAATGTAAAATGTCTCTCCTCCGACCATCTCGTAGTATACAAACCGCCATATGCATATGTCAACATAAATAACGATCATAGTGTGAGGATAAGCGGAGCATTGGTTGTACTCAAGTCAACGGAGCCCATTGTTCTATTATCTGCCATAAATTCCGGACCCCAATGTACCTTACCCTCCACTGTAGCCACGCCGCTGCCCGAACCATGGCTCATAGCAAACGTTCTCTGTCGCCCTCGCCCTGTTGGATCTTCCGTATGCCTGCGAGAGATCGTTGGCAGTAGCATGCCGCTGGATGACGCGCGCACATCGCCCTCATACTGTGGACTCAGCGCTGCCGCCAAGGGCGCGTTCGTGGTAGATGCTTGTAGCTCCAGCGTGGCGTCGGCGGCCAGGTCGATCGCGACGTTGAGAGGCGCGTTACTCGTGTTGGCCACAACCTTCAGAGCCGTCTGACCGCCCAGTCTCGTTGCTGCATGGACCTGTTTCAAGGCTGCGATAATAGGCCTGCACGAGAGTCAGACCACCATTCGTGAGATTGACAGCTTTCAGACGAACCCATTGGTTGATTCGATGGAGATATCCGCGGGCTCGTCTGACTGGCATTCTGTCAAGCGCACATCGACTTTGACTGGCGCGTTCGAGGTCTTCAGTTCCAAAGCTTGGCTGCAGAGGAAGGTTCCGGAGACTGGTGTGTTCGTCCCTGAGATTTCGCCCACCGCAAAGCAGGCCATCTGGATGATAAAGTTCGTGATTGGAGCTTGTGAGCAAATGGAACCTCATACCCCAACATCTATACCCGCGTTCGATGTGCGAAGCGTCAAGGATCGCAGAGGAATGTCCTGCATGCTAGGCTTCATGATTATCCGGAATTGAGGGAGCATCACGACCAGGTTCTCGAGTGTGTTCAGCGACGAGCTGCGTGGCGATCCTTGCGGTATCCTGACCGTGATCTCAAAATACGCGCGGGAGCTGTCGATCGACGATTCGAGGACAGGCGCAGTCTAGAGTGACATTGAGCGGAAGACCCTTGTCGATATAACAGGACGCACGTATACCCCGATGCCCTGACCGCCCTCAAGCTCATCGCTGTCCTCGCTGTCATCGTCGTCTGGCGGCGAGAGCTTGAACACTCGCGCATGCTGCAGCATGTCTTCCGCGCTGTAAGAGAACTTGATGGCGATGTGGAGAGTGGCGGACTCTCTCTGGGTGGCATCGTCGACGCATTCGAACGTGATGGCCCCTTGCGCGAAGTGACCCCAGCTCCTGAAGTACAGGCTCTCCAACGACGAATCGAACCGCACCGCTGTCTCCGCGGCGTATGGTACAGCACCGAAGGGAGTAGGGTACGTGCTTCGGGGCAGTGATGTCCATTCGCTGGCGGCGGCGACGCCTCTGAACGGGTGGGTCATGGTGGAGGACAAGAGACGGGGCGAGTGGCCCTCTCGTCACGGTCGTGTATCGATATCAATTTGAACATAGAGAAGGTTGATTTCGGAATTCCGGGCGGTTGACGACTTGAGTTCATGTTAGTGACAGCGAAGCGCTTCTCACAGATTGACTCCGGGTCGCCTGCGAGTTTTATGCGGACGTCACGACGCGCCGGACGCGTTGGACATCTGCAGAATCGTACGCGTAATTCAGCTGTTCAACATTCATGGCTTGTAGTCGAGACTGTCGAGATATACCTGGGGTTCATCCTGTGTATGCGCTTCCGTTTGATATTGTACCGACGGGTTCGAGGCGGTAACCACGACTATAGGCCCAGTTCTACCAAACGACGAGCATGAGCTTCCGGGACGGCGTAACAGGAGAAGACTATTTGTCGCATTGCGACTCGTACGAGTATCACCAGGTCGATACGGCGTTCGCTGGCGGCAAAGCACATGGACTCACCAATTGCACCCAAAGGAGTTGAATGCGCCGCAGCAATAATGCTACAGATCGATAGACACGGCAGAATAGCGTTGCACCAGTTAACCTTTGAGACCGTCGAGGAGATGGAAGTCAAGATCAAGTCGCGACGCTCGCGTCGTCAAAGAGGCGCCGGATAATTTCGAGTAACAGCTCCAGTGCCAGATCGATTGGAACGGCAGGGCATACACACAACGCCGGTACTATACGTATTATACAAATCCAAGCTACACCACATGTCCCAAAATCCCATTGGAAAGAGGACCGCGACACTTTTGACAAAACATTTGGTATTTGGCACGAACACCACGGACTGCGCTCGCCCATACATAAGCAGATCTTCAAGTTGTGCGCGCGTCGAGGCTACCACCGCCTGAGCACGCGCCCCGCGGCCCAGACGAGCCCGCCGCCGCCGACGGGCAGCAGCAGCACCCACACGCCGACGTCCCACGCGACGCGCCTCGCGAGCCGGCGCCGCTGCAGCGTGCGCTCCTTGCGCTGCAGCAGCTCGTCGTTGTACGAGTCGCTCCGCTGGACGTGCCCCGGCGTCCCGGGCGGCATGATGATCGACAGCGGCCGGCGGAAGTTGTGGATCACGATGTGGATCAAGGCTGTAGTGCAGATCACGGTGATCAGCGTTTCTGACGACGCTGGGAGAGATAGAGAAGAACGCACCTGGGACGGCGTATGTGCTCAGGAAAGCGAGGAGAATCAGGACATCGCTCGTCACGCGGACGAGCCATGTGGGGAGAATGGACAAAACGAGCGCAGCGATGAGGAGCAGGGCACGCGAGACGGGGAAGCGCGTACGGCGACGGATCGCAAGCGGGACGGGGAGGGGCGGGGAGGTGATCAGGAGCGACGGGATGCCTAGACATAACGTGACGACACTCAGAGCGGCCATGGACGCTGTGAGGCCGAGTGGCGGGGTATGGGGATCGGTGTCCGTGTCCGTGTCCGTGTCCTGAAGGGCGAACTGGCTGGTTGGGACCGTGTGCGCATCGCAAGACGAAGCAACGGGCGTACCTTGGGCGCCGCGGCGCGGAAGACCGTCGGCGGGAGGACCAGCAGCGTGGCGACGACGATGGACAGCGCGGAGAGCAGCTTGAACGAGCGCGAGCGGCGCGGCTTCGCGAAGCCGGGCTGGTACGTGCCCTTCAGCGCCGCGTAGAGCGGGAGCGTCGCGGTGGTCGTGAAGGTGAACGCGACGATGCCTGAAACCAGACGCAAGCGGTCAGCGGTCAACCAGGCGGATGAGATATTCCGGGTGGGAATGATACGCACTGAGGCCCTGCCAGAGGGTCCCGAGCGAGGCGTCCCGCGCTTGGACCTGGAGCACGTTCTTGGCGTGCGCGTACGCCGTGCACGCCACCCACCCGGCATAGGCGGCGACGGAGAACCAGGTTGCGTAGAGGATGCTGGTCGCATTGAGCGAGGATGCGAAGCATAGTGGCGATACAGCCAGGGCGAGGGCAGGTGTGATGGCGAGGCGCGCAGGTACCACGAGGAACTTGTCGGGGAGCAGAGGGAGGAGGGCGTCCGTAGAGGCTACGCAACAGATACACCGGTCAGATGTACGTCAATCGACGAGATGGACACGACGCACCTCGCAGATAGACAGCCACGAGCAGCACACGCAGCAGCCCTGTCAGGAGCCGCACGGCAGCCCTGATCGTGTGCCGCGTCTCCTCTCTCCCTCGTCCACTCGCGAACGTCTCCAGCAGGATCTCCTCCATGTCCGCCCGCCGCACGTACCGCGCGAGCATGTACCATATCTGCCGCGTGAGCGCACAGAGCGCCGCACAGAAGAACAGCGCGACGAGCGCTGTGCGCAGCGGGAGCGCGGCGGCCTCGTCGACGGCCAAGAGAGCACCGAGCTTCAGCAGCGGCGACAGGAGGTAGAGGAACACGGTGATGGAGGACAGAGGGGGCACGGTGGACGAGCGCGGTGCGTCGAGCTGCTCCTCCTCTTCCTCCGGCTCGTCCTCGTCGCTCGAAAAGGACAGGTCGAAATGGCCGTTGTCCTGTTCGTCGGCGTGGTCGTCCTGGTCGGGCACGAGAATCAAGGCGGCGGACGAGTCGAAGCCGTGCACAGGCGAGCGACGGCCAGAGGAGAAGGAATTTGAGCTCGTCGACGAGCGGGGACTGGCGGGAGCGGGTGCAGACATGATGGAGGTGAGCGACTGAGGTGAGCGACTGAGTACCAAAGCCCCACGTTCGGCTCGGATACAGTGGTTCCCGCGGGCACAATCAAAGAGAGAAGGGTACGAATGTGGTGGTCGTATGTAACTTAGAGCTGAAATACACAGAACGAGCGACGTTTGTTTTGTTGGGAGCACGCAGACGACCGTGACTGCCTGCGGAGACACAGGAAACAGGTCGCAGGCGCACTCTAGACTCGCTCCGTTGCCCGTCGCTCAGACGCCCATCGCGAACACATTGCAATCACCGACTACCACCGTCCACGCTCACGCCCGCACGAAATAGCACACAAAGTCGCAAATATATACTAGAGCACGCGTTCGGAGCAGGTGCACTATCCTTACACAGGAGTCTAGTCGTCCTTTGCAGCTTCCGAGTCCTTCGGGGCCTTGCCAGCTTCCTTCGGGGCCTTGCCAGCCTGCGCGCATCAAAATCAGCGGATGCGAGTGTCTTGCAGAGTCTAAGGAGAAGGGTCTTACAACTGCGTCCTGGCGCGCCTCGCCGACATCCGCGGAGCTCTCGCTATCGCTCGTCTGCGGCGCGTCTTCTGTCTTGCCCGGCTTTTCGGGCTGCTCATCCGCCGGGGCCTGCGACGGGAATTCGAATGAGCGCACCTCTCGGGCAGCGATGACTAGTACTGGCGGCGTACCGGTGCGGGGTCAGCAGGAGCAGTCTGCGCAGCTTCGTTGGGCGTCGCACCCGAGCCCTGTCCACGACATGATGCATGAGCCGCTGTGCGCACTCTGGAGTCTGGGGGTGCCCCGACGTACCTCCTCAGCGGCCTTTGCGTCCACCGGCGCGTCCGCATTCTGCGCTCATTCAGACTACTTAGCTATAGGTTCAGCACCGATATACGGTATAGGCGACGCACGAATGCCGTCTGCGCGGACGCCTCGAGCTCCGCCGGCGAGACCTTGGTGCCCTCGTCGTCTGTTAGTGGGAGCGGCTCCGAGGCGGGGAGCGGGGCCGCGCCGGAGTTGGCGTCCGTCTTCTTGGGCAGCGCGGTCTTGTGCGCCTTGTCCTTCGCGGCGGGCATGAGCAGGTACGCCGCCTGTCGCGTGCGTCGCTATCCGTCAGTCGCTGCGTTCGTTCCACTCGCGAGCGGTGTGGTGTGGGGACTCACCGCGGGACCGAACACGAGTGTAGCACCAATCTACGTCGGCCAAACACGATTATCATGAGTTCCATTCCAGTAACGATAATGGCAGGCAGGGGCGACGTACGATCCAGGGCGTATCGCTGTCCTTAGGCTTCGCGCCGTGCGCCCCGGAGCTCATCGTGCGCCGTCCGAGTCCGACATTGCGGGTCGACGCGCGCACTGCAGGCCGCGCGAGCTGAGAAACGAATGTGCGTGCGAGACGAGCGGCCATGGCTGCCTAGTATACACCGAGCAAGCAAGAGAGGTCGCGAGATCCTGAGAGGTCGACGGTGAGGGCGTTACGACCCCTCCTCTCCCGCGGAGAGAGTCCGTAACGCCGAAAACACGCGGGATGAACCGGTTCGATGACGTTTCTCCCGCGGTTCGCACGATCATTTATGATTTAATTATCGAGGCTCCCTTGCAATGAGGCGAATGATAGAAAGAACGATGCTCTTCATTGCTGTCTGCTGTTTACGATACATTTCGTCCGGTCGACGCGCTATTTCAGATACATCTCGCAATACTGTTCGAATGATCATTTAATTATCGCGAGGCTCCTTGCAATGAGGCGCATGATTATGATATAAAGCATTTAGCATTTTGCTGTTTATTTAGGATACATTTTGTCTGTTGGACGATTTCACGATTTCAGACACATCTCGCAATACTGCTCGAACGGCTCCGCGAAGTACTTCACGCGGACGATGCCCCGCGCCCGCGTGGCCGGCAGCGCCCTGTGCAGGAGCGGCACGACGCGGTTCTCCTCGGCCCCCTTCGTGGTCCACGTGAGCGCGACCGCGAGCACGACAGACTCGAGCTGGGCAAACGCCGGCCCCGACAGCGTGCGGTCGATCTCACCCAGGGCCTGTGCCATAGTGAGGCTGTCTGACACCCGGGGCGCGAGGAGGGCGCGGCAGCGGCAGTACAGGTGCAGTTCGCGGAGGGTCGTCGAATGGCTTGACGCGAAGGCCTGCAGCGCGAGGATGACGGCCCTGTAGAGGGTGGCTCCACTTATATCGATGAGCACGAGTGAGAGAGCGCGCAGATCCGTCTGGGTGCGCAGACCGTCGAGCCCTGCGGACACATCGCTCAGTGGGGCTCACCGTGTAATCAGAAGCCTACATACCTTTGATTGCTGTCATGGTATCAATAGTGAAAGGTATATACAACGCGATTATGAGCTTCTCCACAGAAACAGCGTCCAATAGGCAGCTGAGGTCGAAGTGGTTGACTGGTCTTCGGTCTTCTGGCCCCATATAATATGCTCCGCGGCACAAAAGCTCGTGGACCCGCCGCCGAGGTGTCGTATATAAACAGCGCGCTATGTCTTTGATGTTTTGCTGGCCCAGAACG
This sequence comes from Ceriporiopsis andreanae CBS 279.92, assembly GCA_001969225.1. Lineage (NCBI taxonomy): Eukaryota > Fungi > Basidiomycota > Agaricomycetes > Polyporales > Meruliaceae > Ceriporiopsis > Ceriporiopsis andreanae. The sequence continues at coordinate 20,724 of ALYI01003505.1, forward strand.
TCGAGGTCGAGGTGTGTGAGCTCGGGAAAGTATTCGCTCGTGAGGTGAGTCGTCGCATTGGCCACAGGCAGTTCAGAGACGTGGAGCCTCTGTACGAGAGGAAACATCGCGAAGAGAGCACGCCGCGTCTCTGGGGTAAACGTGATGTTGAGGAGCTCGAGCTTGCAGACGGCCTTGAAGCCGCCACACCATTCGAGGGCTGCGATGTCGTCCACCACCAGGTCCTGTGCCGGGTGTTCCGCGTGGGAGTCGAGGATCAGATGCGTTGCGTGGGCGAAGCGCGAGACGACGCGCTGGAACATGGCGGCCCGCGCCTCGTCAGAGCACCGGCCGCTGTGCGCATGCTTCGAACGCGCACGAGACGCCGGCTTGCTGGCTACGGATAACTGTCGGCAGTATCGGTGGATGACGGTGTATTCTTCGAGTTGGTGGAAGTAGCCGACGTCTTGGCAGCGGATGGCGAACGCGTAGTGGGAGATTTGGACGTCCGCGTGCAAATGGGCACGCGAGCGGTGGGTCCAGCGACGCGAAACGAGGGAACACGCCTCGAGCGTTTTGCGATCCGCCGCGCAGTTCTCGATAATCATATCGTATAGCTCCTGGGCAAGTGCTGGTGTTCTTGTCGGGGTCGCATTGTTGGCACAAGCCTCAAAGACCTCGTTTTTCTGCAGCGACGCGTTGGGCGACTCGTTTGGAAAAAGAACCAGAGGCGCAGTCAAAAAAGAACATGCTTACCTGTACAGGTCTTCCCATTGTCAACTATGTCAGAAAGCAACGCGTATGCAACGCGTCAGATGGCCAAAGCACTGGTGGAAGATGAAGGTCGTCGGCCAAAGTGAGCGACGCGACAGGCGCCTCCTTGAAGATCACGTGTGCAGATCGTTTCAAAAGAGAAAAGCGGACCGGTCCGGTTCACAAAGTTCTCATGCTTGATCACGCCGACGCTTTTCGTCAGTACATACACCTCGGTGGGGTCGTCGCCCACCTGCAGTAGGAGTCTGGTCTGGCCTGTACCGGGTTAGGGTTGTCTGTTCCGGTAGTGGGGGACCTGCCGGCGCTGGAGTGCGACAGCGGGTCGAGTATTGATCAGGTCGCTTCAAGCGTTGTAAACGCAGGGTGGACCCAGCTGTACCTCAAAGACATGAAGATCAATCGCGTGCAGAGCTGCTCAGGATGGATGGTATGCGCAAGTACTCATCGAACGAGATCCGCCCCATCCTCCCGCGTTCAGAATCCGCATCGTGACGTTGCAACGCTTGAAGGTGCGTGTGGCGACCAGCACCATATGTTCTGTGGTATTGCGCTGACCGCGTTCTCAACAATACCGGGTGACCTGCCAGACCATCAGCGGGCCGAGAGAGAGGTTTACTGGAGCCATACATCGTCGCTAGGCGCACCAACGCATATATGTACTCCCTCTAGCAGCCTCTAGCGCGGTTGATCCTTCTTCACAACGGATCTATTCACCTTAATGAAATCGAGGGTGTGGTACCGAGTCGAAGAAGGCTCACGGGCGTAACCCCCAATGATATTCGGAACTCGTTTGAGTGGGCGTGTCGCAAGCCTGGAAGCGATGGCTGTGTATGATGTCCGTACAAGCTGCAGACAAGACGGGCCACTGCACCATCGATGTGAGCGAAAAATCCGAACGCTTGACACCGAGAACGGATGAGCACTCACCGACTTCGCCGTCGTTGTCGCGCCGTCGTGCGGGGCCAAGGAGCGGGCGTCGCGGGAGAGAAGGAGCTGACGGCCGAGGCTCGCCTGTAGGCTGCTCAGCTTTGCCGAAATTGCATAATTCGCGTCACCGACGCGCCCTCGCAGTGTGTCCGAGTCTTCTGCCTCGTTGTCGTCGCCCGCGCCCTAAAAGCCCCCAGCTGGGACCGCGGACGCCGACTGCACAGATGCCCCGCCGCGAGCGCGAGCCTGAGCCCCACCCCGATGCCGCCGTCCCGCCGCCCCCACAGCCGCCTCCGCGCCCTCTGCGATGTCCTGCTCGCGTGAGTACCCCTGCTCGTCGTGGTCCTCTGCTCGTCGTGGCCGCTGTCGCGGTCTGTCGCCCGCAGGGTTCGCACGCCCGACGTCACGACGTGGGAAGACGTGATGGCCTGATGCAGCACGCGTACGCGTTGTTTGGGCGGCGCAAACACTGGCATGTTCGACTTGCGAGCGCCCGAACCAGGCTCTCGCTGCCTCCTCGTCTCGAGTTCGCCGTCTTCTCCTCCCAGTCCTCGTCCACGACGAGAGGCGGCACGCCCCGCCCCCCTCCCATACACGACCGCGCGTACACGACGCTCTTCTCTCGTCTCCTCGTCTCCTGCGTATACCTCGAACTGACTTGTTCCCTGACACTGACGACCATCCCTTGATTGCTCTTGTAGGACCCGCCCCAAACCGAGCTCGCTCTTCTACGTCGCACGGCGCATAGCGCGTCCTGACACCAAGGACAAGGACGAGAACAAGAACAAGGCGCATACGAACACATACCCCCGCGCGCGCCATCGCCCTGCACACCCAAACAACATCAGCACCATGCCGCACCTCCACCCCCAGCCCATCAGGCTCGAATTCGACGTCTCCGGCTCCCTGAACGCCGACGCACGCAAGCCCAGCGCGCTCGAGCCGCGCAAGTCCAACGTGAACATCCTCGGCGCATCGAACAAGGCGAACATCCTCGGCACATCGAGCAAGGCGAACATCCTCCCCGACTCCCTGCGCACCGCCACCACCACCACCGATTCGCACAAAGCGCTCAGCCGCCGCGGGAAGGAGCGAGAACCGCGCGCGGCGCCGACGTCGGTCGAGGGCGTGTACAAGATGGAGGACGACGGGCTCATGCAGCGCTTCCTGTTCGTCGAGGAGGTGCGTACACGTCTCGTTCTCATCCTCGTTCCCATTCTCGTCCTCGTTCTCGTTCGCCCTCCCCTATCGCGAGCTGCGCACGCTGACGATGGGCACGGAACGCAGATCGGGTTCGGCAACTGGGGATCCGTCTGGCTGTGCTACCACCGCCCGGGGTCGCCCTCCTTCCCGTCGACGTCCGTCCCGTCGAACATCGCGGAAGACGGCTACACCCACGATTCGGACTCGCTCCGGAGCACGAAACTGGCTGTCAAGCTTGTGCATCGGTCGGGCACTGCGACGAGCGCGGCGCGCTTCAAGAGCTTGTGCGTACCTCTTGTTCTCGCGCTGAGATGCGTCACGGTATGCTTACAGCGTTTTGAATAGATGGAACGAAATGAAAGTAGTCCGGAGTCTCGGACGTGCGCATCACGCGAGCGTTATTACCTTCGAGGCATTTGTTATAACGCCTAGTTACGCGTTGATCACGATGTGCGTTGCTCTCCCGTGCTTGTCGATGTTCTCAACGATCCAACAGCGCGCTCCTTTGTATTTCGCACAGGCCCTTCCACCGGCACCCGATCCCCGTCGAAGTCGGCGAACAACACGCGCGGCAGTACTTCCGCGCGCTGCTCGACGGCGTCGCCTTCCTGCACGACCACGGCGTCGCGCACAACGACATCAAGCCCGCGAACATCCTCATCTCCACCGCAAACATCCCTGTTCTTATCGACTTTGGGTTCGCGGAACGCTGCGACCCCGGCGCGCCCGACGCGTTCGTGAGCAACCTCTCGTACGGCACGCCCGAGTACCTCGCGCCGGAGCGCGCGAAGGGCCAGAAGCACGACACAAGGAAGAGCGACGTGTGGGCGCTCGGCGTGACGTTCTTCGAGGTCCTCGTCGGGCGCACGCCGTTCGAGCGCCAGGAGGGCGAGCAGCTCGCGAGCGTGGAGGAGCTGCGGATGTACTGGGAGCGCACGGTGAATACCCTATTTTGCTCGTAAAATTTCAAGGAGGACTCACGGGCATCACGACAGTGCACCGGCAAGTGGGTCGGCACCTGGCACTCGCGCATGACGCGCGCGCTCGAGCGCATGCTGCGCCGCATGACGGAGCCGAACGCGCAGTTCCGCGCGTACGCGCGCGACCTGCTCGCGGACAAGTACTGGACGCAGGAGAGCGCGTCCGTGCCGGTCCTCCCCACGGAGACGGACCGCGCGGCGTGGAAGGTCGCCGCGGGCGGCGGGAACAGGGACGCGAGCGGGCACCATGTGCACGCACATTCGCACCAGTCGAACTCGCATTCGCATAGAGCGAGCGTTGGGCACAGGGAGAGCGAGGAGCACAGGACGCGTCCCCAGACGCTGTTTATGCACGCGAACGAAGGCGTGGAGATCGCTGGGATACTGGACGTGCTGAAGCGTCGCGATGCAGAGGAGGCGGGCGAACCGTATCCGCCGCCACAATCACACGCATCTTCCCCCCTTTCCCATTTGCATTCCCCGCCGTCGCCGTCTCCCGCACCCAGGACGAAGAGCGCGTTGGGACAGACGAAGACGGGAAGCCACGCACGCATACCCGTCCCTGCAGACAAGGAGCACCAAGATCAAGAGAAGAAGGTGCTTCACAGTAGATCACGGTCGTCGACCAGCATAACTAAGAAGGATTGTGAGTCTGTTACTGTACTTTCGCCTTACCCTGGCAACGGACGCGTCGCGAACGGCGCTTCGCTGTCTGTCACGTGCGGACCGCCTCGTTGGCGTAGTTTTCCTCCTCTCTCTTTGTGGGTCTGGAGAACATCAACTAACTGAATGTTTATCTTCTATAGCGCGAGGCGTTCTTCAGCCGAAGAGGCAGGGCCTCTTGGGCATGCTTTCTCCCATCAAGCACTCACCGCCTGCCACGACCACGCTCGCGGCCGCGAACACGGCCCTTCGTGGCAAAGAGAACCGCACAGTCGGCAGCCCTACAAACCTGAAGAAGAAGCCGCAGGGTCCGCGCGTTCCCACTCCGCCACGCTCATCTCCCGCCAACAAACCCACGATCAAGCAGGTGTTTTCCCTTCCAGACGAAAATGCCCCCGCCGTCCGTGCGACCTCGCTCGACATCGAGAATGGCGACCCGCGCAGGCGGAGCCGGGTCTTCTTTGAGAAAGACCGGGCACAGGAGCGCGAGAAGGGCCGGAAGTCTGCAAGCGCGAAAACGGTGGATAAGGAGAACTCGGTCACGGGTAGTTTCGCGAGCAGCACCCCCGAGGAGCGCAAGGACTGGCTGCGCGAGCGCGTCAAAGCGATCCAGCGCGCGGGAAGTACGAAGTCGAGCCCCGAGGCGCCCAAGCAGGAGTCGGCTGTGGACCGCATGCGCGAGTGGGAGCGCGAGCGGCAGAGACTGCGGGAGATGGCGCGTCTGGAGGAGCGCATGCGCGAGGCCGACGAGGAGCGTGAACGCGCGCGGGAGGAGGCGGAACTGGAGCGCGAGCGCATGCGCGATGAGGAGATCGAGCGCGAACGCGCGCGGCAAGAGCAGGAAGAGGAGGAGGCGCAGATGTGCCGAGATGCAGAGCAGCAGCGCGCTTTGGAGGAAGAGATGGAGCGGCAGCTTGAGGCGGAGAGGCGGAGAGATCGCGAGGCACACGTCGAGAAGGTCAAAGCTCGCGACAGTGAGCTGCGCCTGGAGAAAGAGCGTGAGCAGAAACGCGAACGTCTAGAAGAAGAGCGCGTGCGCGACGTCGAGGCGTATAACAGCCAGTTCGCGAATTACACTCCAGCGTATGGTGTGGGCTCTGTTGGGCCGGATGAGCATCCTCCTCCCACCCCGCTCAGTCCTGTTATGGAAGGTGGGTAACTTCTGTATTCGAGCCGCGCGCGATGATGCTCACCAATTTTTTTTCATTACGCAGAGTCTCATGACTCCCGCTTCGAGGACTCGTATCACCACCCTCGGAGCGAGTCAAGTATGAGCATTCTCAAGCAGAGCTTCAAGGTGTCGATCGGTATGCTGAGAGAACGTCATTGCTCATCTATCATTGTCATCTGACGTTCCGTACTTGGTTATAGACAAGGCCAAAGGATTGTACAAATCGTCCACGCTCGCCCTCGGACGCTCTACGCCCGCGCTATCGCTCGCCGCAGACGAACAGTCCAGTTCTCGACAAAGCATCAGCGAAATCACTTCGTGGGCTGACCGCGCGGAAGAGAGTCCACGTGCAAGTCCCCGAGAGAGTAAGTCTGCTGCATGAAAACATCTGTATTGGGTGGTTGTTGATGAAGGCTTGCAGCGCGATCGTCTCATCCCGTTGCTCGTGATATGGCGCAAAACGAGCAGATCGCGGCTGAAAACCAACTGGACCGTATGACAATTTGGATCCGCAGCGTCGAGAGTGAGTTTATTTTCCTCAAGTTCTGGCACATATGTTTGACCTTGGCCCCATCACGTAGAAGTCGTGGAAGATGCTCGCCAGAACTTCGCCTCCTCGTCGACTTCGCCAACCCTGCCACCCTTACCCGTGCCGCATGCTCCTTTGCGGACATCTGCTGAGCAGCGTCCGCACCGCAAGTCTGTTGACAGACTGCAGTTGCAGAAGCCGGACTTGTCATCGGTGACTGCAGACACAAACCTTCTGTCCCCTACCAGCGCGACCAGTGGGGCTTCGGAGGACGGCAACAAGAGCAACGTCAGCTCGCGGCGCGGTTCGCGTATAGGTCGCAAGATTCTCCCCGCGAACCAGATCTTCACTGAGGGTTATGAGTCATTCCTTTCGACGTCGGTAGGCGACGATGCTTCCCGCTCGTTAAACACGTCGGCAAGCATCAATGGCTTGGCTCCGACATCTCCGTCTCCTTCGCCATCACCCCTCCAACTTGATGTCTCCGAGGTACAAAACTCGTTGGAGAGATCGGCTGTCCTCACGCGGTCGAGGAGCTTCACGGATACGACTATCCCCACCATCCCATCGATCCTCAATTCCCCGCTCTCGCCTGTACGCCCCGGAACGCCCCCACAGGCGCGCCCACGCCGTACGACAATTGTGACGCGCTCGCCAGAAGCACCCACGCACGAGAAGCCGAAGCTGAGTATAGAGCTGCCAGATGATGCATCGCCGTCAAGACGTAAGGAGAAGTCACGCTCGCATGACGACCTGAATAAGCTGGGACGTCCTATCACCCCTGTGAGCAGGCTAACTTTTGAGATAGAGAAACGTAAGTTGTGCCTATTCACTTCCTTCGCGTGTATCTCGAGTGTATTTATACCCTTCTCGCTAGTCGAGAATCCGTCGCCGAAGCCCGCGCCCCGGCTATCTGCTATCGTGAACCAAGACATCCTCAAGCGCGAGCAGTTGGTGGCGAAGGCACGAGCCCTGAGTCCTGCGCCGAAGCAGGACGATCTCACGTCGTCGCCGCTGCACGTACACCCATACCCTCCTAGACCGGTTTCACAACTTTCCTTGGGCATAGATTCACCTGTCAAGAGGCACGTCGAGGGTGTTTATGACCGGTGAGCGCTGAGCACGCATGGATAACTTTCAGCATTTGATCATGAACTTCTAGATTCCTCATGTCCACGACCGGTGTCAAGCGTGTTGGGAAGGGATATCAGTCAGATAACAAGGGCGCACTGATGAATACGGGCCTTCCGAAACTTGCAACCATCAAACGAGGTTCGAGCTTCTTCCACTCTACTCGCAAGCAAATGCCACCGCCGGTATCGAGCGACGACGTCCAGCGTCGTGCATCCTTCGGCGAAGTGGACGAGTTTGGCGTTGTCGGTAGTGAACAAGTTGTGGCCACCTTCCAAGAAGCCACCAACACTGTCGGTACCTTCCGCCGTGCGCTGAAAGCCGTGGTCACGGGCAGGCGATAACTCTCCCGCTCTCGGCTTATCTCTAGTGTTCTCGTCATTCATTCTTGCCTCTCTGCGCTGTTTTTCAAGTTTTCTTTGCTCACATGTTCTGGCACTTTCAACTCACCGGTATTATCATTTGCTGTCTTCACGCTCTCGTTTTCTTTTTGCTATTTATCGGCACGATCTCTTACGCTTTCCCACGATACTCACGATCTTAGGCTCACGCATCTAAATAGCATTGCTGGACTTGCTTCTAGTATACCGTTAACTACAACAATCTCTGTCTTTACAGCACGCTCGTGCAGTCAGCCAGATGTACATACCCGTACGATTGATTCTTCCAATGTTTCTGTGCACAGGCGAGAAGCACCAAACATGTACAAATAACTTGAGACGCCCGATCCATACGAGTGCGATTTTTGAACTTGGACCTGAACTTGTTCGGAAGAAGTTTGCCCTATATTTTCCACAGGATAGTCCCGCCAGCTCCTTATGCATCTAATGTCACTATTCTTGCACATTCGGCGGTCAGGACAGCGACAATTGCTATAGGTCGACTTGATCCACGAATTTGTGAAGCTAGCTGTAAAGCTCAGCAGTGCTCGAATGGAGTTGAAAACCCACAGGATACCCGCACCGGCGGATTTACTGATCAGCTTGTTTCATCAACCAGGTACACTGCTCAAGGACTGAGCGGCGGTCATGAGAAGTAGCACTTTGCCGCGGCAATGGCCATCGATCGCGAGAGGTTGGCTTCATCAGGTACATCTTTTCGCGACACGACCGAGTGGGGGTTGACATCTGACTCTACAGGAGCCTAGACGCTACGAAGCCGCCTACTGACTGGCGTTCCCGCCTTTGGATCGAGACCGCACTTCATTTCGAGCAGAGGCTCACGATGAGGCTGACTTCAGTATGACAGATATAAGACCCTCACGAATCAGGCAGTAGGTCTGTATTCAACTCTTTTCTCTTCTTCTCTCTATACTCTCTTTGGTACTATCACTTTATCTTCTTTATCATGCTAAAACTTGTCACTCTCTTTTTCCTGGCTACTCCTGCTGTCCTGGGACAGATCACAAATACCACCCTCCACCCGAACGGCAATTCAAACAAATGTCTTGATGTCCAAGGTGGCATAGTCGCCAACGAGACACCGGTGCAGATGTAAGTCTTCGGATGCAAGTCACGGTTGCGCTTGTGTTGTTTCTTACTCGAATACTGCTAGCTACGACTGCAATGGGACTCCAGCACAGACGTGGACCGTCATTGCCGGGGTAGGGACCACCAAGGTTCAGCTCTCTGGTACCAACTACTGTTTGGACGCGAGTGCGGGTACGTACTAGAGTCTCTCTGCCCTTGCCTTAAGCCTGACTGGTAGTCTTCTAGCTCCCGGGGATGGCACTCGTATGAAGATCTACCAGTGCTTCCCGAACCTGGCCGCTCAGACATGGTTCTACACCGACGATAACCGCATTGCCCTCCAGGATAAGGGGAAATGCCTGGACCTCCCCGGCGGAGACACCACCAACGGGAATTACGTCCAGGTCTGGCAGTGCACCGACAACGACATTTACCAGGTGTGGACTCGAGATGACGTTCACATCCCGGAGAAGACTTCTATGAAGCCGTCTCCCACGTCCACTCCGGTGCCCGCAGGCAAGGTCGTCCAGATCCATCCTAATGGCGACACGTCAAAGTGCTTGGACGTTAAGGATGGCAATTTTGGGAACGAACAACCTGTGCAGACGTGAGCTCTTTGCGCGAATGCCCTAAAACAACACTGATACTTTCTTGTTTCGCCAGCTACGCTTGTAACGGAACACCTGCACAGGACTGGGAGATCACCAACGGCAGCACCAAGGTCAAGGTTCATGGTCAGAACTTCTGTCTGGATGCCACTACTCAGCGTACGTGCCTTACCGATTGCTGTTCATCACGGCTACGCTGACCTTCGTCTAGTCCCCGCCTGGGGCACTCAACTGAAGATCTACCAGTGCTACGACAACCTGCCTCAGCAGCAATGGTTCTACACCGATGACGATCATATCGCTGTCGAGGGTGGCAACACCTGTATGCGGAATGACCAGCAGGTTGAGTCATGGGGTTGCGGCGACGGCCCGGTCGAGCAGCAGGTGTGGACCGTCTAGAGCCTGACGGCTCTGACTCTGGCGTGGTATGGACACAGAACGGACATGGAACGGACATGGAACGGACATGGAATGGACATGGACATCGAACGGACTCATTTGAGCTTAGTTCACGTTTGTTAGACTGTGGACTTTTGTAGTATGTTTCGCAGTTGCGACCAATATACATCTGTAGCACATCCTCGGTCACATCACACAGCGTGAAAATGGTCTTTGTATGATTGTTTTTTTCTTCAGAGCAATCTTGAAGGGCTCGGCTGTGACCGGACTTGAATGAGTCGGTCCTGTGGGCTGTGTCACTGCCGCCACATACGAGCAGGCTGAATATCCTTGAAGCGCTGAAGGATCATCGATCAGTGGCCGACCGGGGCCAGGCGGGCCGATGGCACGGGCGTCCAGCTCAAAAGTGGTTCGTGATTCGTCACCTCCGAGTTGTCGACTTCGGCTCTCCTGGTAGGACTGATCAAAATGAGGCGGGGTCGGACGGTACAGCTTGACTATCCCGAGGCATTCATGGGCCACAGTTGGGCCACAGGTATGAAGACGACAGCGCGCCAAGCCTCGGAATTTGGGAGTAAACTCGCAAACCCACCAGGGAATCCGTACGCTCCGATTCATTCGCTCATTTCAATCCACACCGCTCAGGCTTTCTGCTTATGTATGCAGTCGTTCGTTGGCAAGGTAACACTATATACTGCACTGGATACCGTCGATCGCGAGGGGCGGGCTGTGCCGTGCGCACATCCTTGCGAGGCAGCTGTTTCTGGGATGATGTCCCATTATGCAGGATCATGAACGCCTCCGAGAGGCCGACCGGGGCTGGCAGTGCAACATCTGAGCATTCTAGGCATTTCATACCGGTCGGAGAGGTTTACGCTGAGGCTAACCCAGGACGCGATAACGACGCAAAACGTATAAAAGCCTCGCAGGGCAGAGAACATGGCATTCAGTTCCTCAGCACTCCCAACAACTTCAAGACATCAGCAGCCTCAAGCACCTCAACACTCACATCAGTCTATTCAACATCATGCTCCAAGTCGTCGCTCTGTTCTTACTCGCCGCTCCTGCGGTCCTCGGACGACTCACAAATACCACCCTTCACCCGAACGGCAACCCGAACAAATGCCTCGATGTTCGTGATGGCTTGACGAAGAATGAAACCCCGGTACAAATGTAAGTCTCCAGCCTTGAGAGTGCGAATATGCCGGTTCTGACTTCACCGACGCTAGCTATGACTGCAATGGACATCCCTCGCAGCAATGGACCATCGTCGACTCCGTTGGGACCACCAAAGTCCAGCTCGCCGGCACTAACTTCTGTTTGGACGCGGGCAGAAGTGCGTATATCACATTATTCAATACTCGTGTGGCTGACTGACTGCTTCCTTTAGCCCCCAATAATGGCACTCATATGAAGATCTTTGAGTGTTTCTCCGGACTCTCCGCCCAGCAGTGGTCCTACACCGATAAGAACCACCTCAAAATGCAAGATTTTGAGCAATGCCTTGACCTTACGGACGGTGTCACCACGAATAAGAATCCTGTGCAGGTCTGGAAGTGCACCAAGGATGACATCAATCAGGTGTGGACCCGGGGCGGGGCTCACCTCGAGGAGCGAAGGGCAGCTCCGGCGCCTCAGGTCGTTCAGCTCCACCCCAACGGCAATAAAGCAAAGTGCGCTGGTGTCGAGGGAAACATATTTGCGAATCAGACCCTCGTGAAGATGTGAGCTCCTTTCTATGAATATCACGGTACACAACTGATCCGATCTCCAACTTGCCAGATACGATTGTGACAGCAAGGCGGCTGGGCAGAATTGGGAGCTCACTCGCGGCAGCACCAAAGTCAAAGTCCATGGTCAGAACTTCTGCCTTGACTCCACTGACAAGTGTACGTACGTTCTAGACTACGATTTGTTCAGCAACGCTGACCGCCGTTTAGCGGGATTCCCTGCTGATGGCACTCCGCTGAAGATCTGGTCGTGCGGCCCTTGGACTCAGCAGCAGTGGTACTACACTAACGACAATCATATTGCTATCGAGGGCAAGACCGCATGCATGGACCTCCACAAGGGCGATACTACGAATGGCAACAAGATTCAGACGTGGGGTTGCAGGGGCCTGCCCAACATCGACCAGGTGTGGACTGTCTAGGACTTGGCGGCCTTGAGCTCTTGGTGTGGCTCGGACACTACAGGACACGGTTTTGGAACGGACTTACTTGAGCCTAGTTCAAACCCTCATCGGACATTCGTTATACCTTTGTTTTTCGCATTTGTATCTGCACCTGGTCTCGTTGACCTCATGGACTCTATCGGACTTTTGCAATACAAATGGATAATCGTTTTGTATCGCCTTGTGAAGTGCGAAGAAAATATCTTCTCGTAATTGAGATTTCTCCTCGGGAGATCCTGCTGTGACTAGCGATTCATTATTCAAGGAGCGTCGTGATAGGGCGGCAATGTGGCGCAACGATGCGCCCTCAATTTTTTACTTTCAAACGATGCACATTGGAAAGACTCCCGAGACCGGAAGTCCGCGAGCATATTGACAGCACGTATAGCACTTTTACGACACTCGCCTCGACGCCAGATAAGTGCTGCACAGCGAAGTTCTGTGTGTTTGAGAAAATCAAACCAGATAGCTATACAATTGCAGCGATTCCAAAGCTAAAGCAGCTAATAAACAACGATACAAAACAACGTCCAGTCAAGGTGAACTAGGTATTATGGAGGAAGTACACGATTCCGTTGTATGATGGGCCTCCCATCGTGCCTTACTCGCTTGAGGAGGGAACTTTCGTCTCCGGAAGCCTCGCCTTCCTCTCGCTGGCGTTTTCCAGCGGCACCCATGATGGACATGCCTACTGGTGCGTTGCTCGATGTCGCTTCGTTGCCATCCGCGCCGGCCACAGGGGCCGCACCACGAATCGACAATCCAGCCGCTGCGGCCACTCCACGGGGGGGGCGTCCCCTGCCTCCGCCGTGGTGCTGCGGCGGAAAGGCAGGACCAGTCGGCCGTTGTGGAAGCCCCGCAGGTCCAGTGAACTTGCGGGAAGGGGGAGTCTGTGGCGAGGGCTTCGAAGCGCTCGCAGGTGCGTCAGGAATACTGGAAGGAGTAGGGGTAGTCGGGGTCGCTGGCGGAGGCGGCTCCGACTTCGCGTTGGCCGTTGAAGCGTTCGGTGGAGGTGGAGGCGGGATGTTCGGAATCTCGACGCCAGTCTTCTTCAACTCCTCTATGATCATTTCGAGGTGTTTGATTCTCTGCTGCCCCCTCGCGACCTGGGCGTCCTTCAGCTTAGCTCTTGCAGCAGACTCCATACGCCCGCGTTCAACTGCTGAGGCGATCTCTTCCTCTTGGCCTGCCTTGAGGGCTGCATCATGCGCAGCGATCGCTGCGTCAATGGCCGCTTTGTCGGGCGCCCCGCCATGACCATTAGCCGCTGCAGCTCTTGCCTCCTCCACAGCTTGCCGAAGCCGCTCCAGATGCTCCTTCCTGAGGCGGTCCTCTAATGCACGAAGCTCCTCTGCATGTCTAGCAGCATCCGCGCTAGTGGTAGTAGTCTGCGCCGATTGCATCTCAGACTTCGCTTTTGCCACCGCTGCCTCGACCGCCGCTTGCTGTTCGTTAGCAACGCGGACTGCCTCAGAAGCACGTTGCTTATCCAGTTCAAGCAGTCGAGCGTTGAGCTCGTTCTATAGCGAAGCAGATTCAGGATCATATTGTTGAGGTTGAAACCATACTGACCTGATTATGGCGGAGCTCCTTAATGTCTGCGAGCAGAGACTGCACTTTGTCCGTAGCTCGCTGGACTACCTATCAATAAAAGACGGTAATGCGAGAGGGAAGAAGCGTACCTTGTGCTGTGCTAGCGCATTATCACGAGCCTTCTCAAGAGATGCCTTCTCAGCCTCCCACTCTGGCGGTACTACTGCTGAAGAGCCCGCCGACGCTACCCACGTTGCCTTTTCTGCCATTAAGGCATCAAGCTCTTGTCTGAGTGCGGCCTAGAAATACGATCAGAGGTGGGCTCGCTTGTTGGACTGGTATACGCTTACTAATGATGCGTCTCTCTCTTGTATTCCCGAGTCTGTTGAATGAGCTGCCTCCGCTTCTTGAAGACGCCTGTCAAGTTCAGCTTTCTCTTGACGAAGCCTGTTGAGTTCTTGCGTCAAATCTTGCGTTTGACCCGGAGTAGCTTGCTCGTTGAGGGAATCTCGTTCTGCAGCAAGTTCGGCAAGCTGTGTCTTCAGACCAGCGATTTCCTCGTCCAGCACACCCTTCTCGGTAGCGAAGGATGCAAACTTCCTCTTGGTAATTTCGTTGTTCTTTCGGCCAGTATCAAGCATATCTTGGACCCTTCTCTCAAGGTGCGCGATCTGGTAGACATGTTAGCCATCAGATGAACGGTCAACGCTCTAATCATACCTTTTCCACGTTTTCTGACTGTCCTGAGCCGGTAGAACTCTGCAACTTCGCATTAGTAGCCTTCAGCTCCTCAATCTGATCCCTAAGGGCCTGAACTTCGGCGGGATCGATGCGATCGTACTAGACAAGGTTTGTCAGAAAACCGTTAATGAGCGTTGGACGATCTCGTACCTTTGTAAGAAGTTGCGCATTCCGCTCTTGCCATCTCCGAGACTCGTCTTCAAGGAGCTTGATCTGCTCACTCTGGGCACCGAGCTCCCCTTTTGCAATCCGAAGTTGCTCTTTCGTGGGTTCCAGTTCCGTGGTGAGTTGTGTCAACTTAGTCTCCAGTTCACGAGCACGCTTGGCGTGAGACTCGCAATCAGCGCGAAGTGTGGCATTGCTTTCACGGAGGAGGTTGAGCTGGTTGATCCTCTCGACGAGCTCAGCATGTTGTGCGTCAGAAGTGGCGGACTGTGCTGCGCGCTCGCGCTCCTGTCGGGACATGAGCAACGCCGCGAAGAGATCGGGATACATCACACTGACCTCTGAGAGCGTCTTGCGGGTCTCCTCCAGGTTCGCAGACAAGTGGTCGATCTGGGTTCTGAGACGTGTGCATTCTTGCTTACTCAGCTGGAGCTGAAGATCGACGATCTCCTTCTCCTTGCGAAGGTATGTAACGACAGAACGCAGTTCAGACACCTTCGTATCGGCATCGTCAGCGGAATCCGCATCGGTCGCCGACGTGGTAGAGGACTCTGCGGTAGTTCGTATCCGCGTGGCTTGCGAGCTGACTGTTTCGAGGTGTTCATGAAGGATGTTATTTTGAGACGCGAGATCCTTGCATCTATTCGGGGCTACTTCAGTATGACGTCGGATTCCCCATAATGAGAAACGCATACCTTGTATTCAGGTCTGCAAGTTCCTTGTCCAGAGTTTCTCTCTGCTGCAACCAGCTGGCTTCTGAGGCAGATAGTTTTGCTTGTGCGGTTTCCGCAGCGGCTCGGCTCTCCCGTACTGTCACCTGCGCAGTTGTGAGCTGCTCTCGGAGGCTGTCAACGGTCTTGATGGCATCAGCGTGAGACACGACTTCATGGCCGTAGCGCTGTTCGGCGTTCTTAGCTCTCTCCTCTAGTTGCCGGACTTCATTAGCGTGGGCAGCGCGCTCGTCCTCAATACTTTGATCTGAGGTGCTAAGTTCTACGATCGTGTCCTCGAGAGTCTTCTTGTCCTGTGACCACGCAGCGCGTTCCGTCTGCAAGGTGCGCTGGAGTTCAGCGTTTTGATGAGATAACTGTTGGAGTTCCTGCTGGACGGTCTGCAACTTCTCCTCCAAAGCATGATATTCCGACTGCGATGCATGTCAGAGCACGAATTTCAATCAATGGGAAAGTCACGTACCTCATGCTTAGCGATCTGCGCCTCAGTGGACGTCTTGTACTCGTCGTAAGTTGTATTCAGTGATGACAGCGCAGCCTCGTTGGCCTGGCTGATCTCCTGGAACTGTTGGACATGGCCCTTCGCTGTGGCAAGGTCCATCTCCGCGACCCTGAGGCGAGATCTGTACGTTCAACATACAAATTTTAGAACGGTCATAACGCGCAAAGCACACCGCACACACCTGAGCTCAGCAACTTCAGACTGAAGTTCCTGCTCCTGAATCGCATTGTCATCAGTAGGTGACACAGTGGTAGCCGGCGCTGTGCGCTGATACACAGCAAGCTTCTCCTCGTTGCCTTGTAGTTGACGGTTCAGGTTCGCGACTTGTTCTTCCAGGTGAGTCTTGCTAGTCTCTGCGCTCACGAGAGCCTCCCTAGTCTTCGCATGCTCCTCGCCCTATGCAGAATGTGAGCGATAAAAAGAAATCCCACAAGAAGAATACTCACAGTCTTATCGATGCGTGCCCGCAGCTCTTTCAGCTCCAGATCCTTTTGCAATGTAAGCTGCCTAACAGCATCCCGTTCCTGGGCAAGCTGGGTGCGCATATCTTGACTACGGACTGGGTCAGACAGTGTTCACGTATAACACGAGGGCACAAACCTTTGATTGTCCAACATCTGGATCTGATTCTCCAAACGTCGCCGGTCATTCTCCCCAGCGCGGTCGAGATCATTGTGCATCTTCTGCACATTAGACATCAAGTCACTCAGGTGTGAGCGCTCAACAGAAAGAGTCTTGTTCTCCGCGATGAGGCGGTTTTGAACACTCTGCGGAGAGGGAAAACCGGTCAGCAGATAAAAAACAACAAGCATGGTATAGCCATACCTCCCAGATCTTCTTCTCCGCCCGCAAGTTCGCTGTCTCGTTGCGTAGCTGATCGACGACCGCGTTGGTTGAGAGGAGTTCCGCAGACAGGTGTCCATATTGTTGATCGATCCGGGCGTACTTGTCAATCAGCTCCTGGTTGCGCATCGCCAAGTTGTCGAACTCGCGATTTTGTCGAGTATACTCTTCGTTGACGGCGTTGAGACGATCTACGGCAAGTCAGATCAGACTCATCGACGATGAAATAAACAGTGAAGCGCACCTTCGAGGTATTGTGCCCGAGCCTGCGACTTAGAAAGTTGTGCTTTCACGTGAGCCTCACCACGCCGAACCTCGAGCAGCTCGTCACGCAGCTTGACGGTATCGACGGTCATCTCTGTCTTATACACCTCGAACTGGTTTGACACCTGCTCCAACTCAGTCACGGTGTCGCCCTCGCTCGAGGCTGCAACAGCACCTGTTGCGCTAGGTTTGGTGGCAGCACGTTCCCTGGCCAGCATGCTCTTCAACGCGTCGCGTTCCTTGACATAAGCTTGAATCGTCGTTTGGCTGTTCCTCTGGTTCTCCTCGAGCTGCTTCTGGAGTTCCTTGATCGCGAGGTATGCCTCCTTCAGCGCGGCGGCCTGCTCTTTCTCCATCTGGCGGCGATACTCCTTCTCCTCTGCCTCCATCTTACCACCGAGCTCGCGAACAATCTTGAGTAACTTCTGGTTCTGCTCCTGCAAAGCTGGGATAGAACGGAAGAGTACCAGATTATTTGTGATGACAGCGTCGATGTCTTGCGCAGGCTGGAGGTGTGGGTCATTCTCGAGCACTGCATCAGAGGGGATTGTGGGGTCATGGCGGCGCCCCAGCTCTTTCAGGAGGCCCTGGACTTGTCGTCCAAGGTCATTCAGCTGCTTGTTCAAGATCTCGTTCTCCCGTATACTCTTTGCGAGCTTCTGGCCATTCTCATCGGCCGTACTGGCATTGGCGTCGCGTTCGGAGAGTGCCTCAGACAGCTGGGACGCAAGCAGAGAGGCCTCGGCTTGCAGGCGATCGTATTCTTCGCGCTGCTGGGTGAGCATAGGCGTCTATGTGAGAGGAAAATAACCAAAAGAAATCAGACGCGCGAAGGATGCAGAGAGACATGAAGACGTACCCTCTCTTCCAACTCGTTCAGCACAGACTGAAGTGTGTCCGCCATCGACTCGTTTTCTGCTGTCTTGACCGCGAGTTCCTCCTGAAGTTGGACGTATTCGGTGTAGATCTGCGTGAACGACTTCCCGCCGCGCTGCACCTTACTCGCCATAGCGATGGTCGGACTGAGACTCATTATGCTAGGACTCATGAACATGCTGCCGTTCGTCATGGGGGTCGCGCC
Organism: Ceriporiopsis andreanae CBS 279.92; assembly: GCA_001969225.1. Classification (NCBI taxonomy): domain Eukaryota; kingdom Fungi; phylum Basidiomycota; class Agaricomycetes; order Polyporales; family Meruliaceae; genus Ceriporiopsis; species Ceriporiopsis andreanae. The sequence continues at coordinate 38,590 of ALYI01003505.1, forward strand.
TGCGCGCGCAGGAGTGCCGGGGACGCTTGCAGATGTACCGGGTACGGGGAACTCACCGCGGTCCATCCGCTCGAGGACATTCTGCATCTCCTGCACGCGCTTCTCGGCCTGCTCCGCGCGTACACGCTGTTCCTCGATCTCCTCCTTCAGCACAGCTTCGCGCCGCTCAGCCTTCTCGCCCACACCGTCCCACTCGCGCTCGAGGTTCTCAACGATCTCCTTCGCTTGCGCCTCGCGTGCCTCCATCATCTCAACTAGTCGTCTCAAACCAGCTGCCTCGCTCGAATACGTTGCTTCTTGTTCCGCCAGTTGGTTCGAGAGATCTTGCGCGCGTGCGAGCGCCTGCGTGAGCTGGTGGGATTGGGCATTATGTGCGGACTGCAAGGCCTTGAGCGAACTTTCGGTGGCCGTGTGCGTCTGTACCAGGGAGTCATGCGCGGCTTGAAGTTGCGCAACCTCAGTGTGTTGTGCCCGACGGAACCGCGCGAACTCTTCAGACTTGGCAGCAAGGTCGGCGGATGAACGTTGGGCCTCTGCTTGCGCGAGCGTAAGTTGTTGTGTAAGAGTCTCGATCTTGAACTGTCATGCACAGTGTCAGCGAACAGCAAGTGAAGAATGATCCTGACACACCTTTGTCGATGTCTCCGTCGAACGCAACTCCCGGACCTGCGACTCAACAGTCTGGTGCTCCTGGCGAGCCTGCTTCAGGTTAGAGCGCAGATTACTTATCTCGGCTAAAAACGCGTGTCAGATTGCGCGGTGAAGTTTGAAATGATTAGCCAGCACACCTTCACGTTGTGTACTGTCTTCTTTCAGCCTGCTCACGATACCAATGAGATCCCTCTTCTCTCGCTCAGTGTCCTGGACGCGCTGTTTCAGCGTCTCGACCTCAGCCGATGAAGAGGTTTGTGAGGTCGACAAGGTTGACAGTTGTGCCTGCAGTTCGGCCTTAGCCACGGCTGTAGGGATAATCAGCGAGGGGGGCGGGTGGCGGAGGAACCTAACACGCACTGATCTCCTCTTTTTCTTGTTTGACCTGCTCGAGCTCTTTCTGTACCTCATCCAAGGTAGCTTCCAAATCCTTTGTCGCGTTCTCGCGATCTTGCAGAGCCTGGTCGAGTTCAACATCTTTCCGCCCGACCTCTGCCTTCGTGTCCTCGAGTTCTCGTTGGGCAGCGTCCGCCTCAACAGCCTGATTCACTACAAGACGATACAATTGCAATATTGACTCTGGTGTTGGTGAGTCAAGACGCGTGTCCGGGATGAGGGAGGATAGATAGTCGAAATCCAAGTCCTCCGGGATGTCTACGGTCAGCGCCGTCGGTCCTTCTGCCGGGGCAGATGGTCCTGCTTGCGAAGACTCCTGGATGGCAGCCTCCGCCTCCGCCGCTGCCGCAGCGGCCTTCTGTTTTCGTGTTCTCTTCATGAAGGGTGGTTAGAACCAGGAATCAAACCTGGATGTGTTGAATGTGGAAGGCAAGAACAACGCGCGATGGGTTCTGGACAATGGCGGTATTATTTGGCCGTATTTATGTTAACCTTCGGATTCTAATATGGCCAAATAAAAATAAAAGCTTGTTTAATGCAACCCTAACCCTCAAACTTAATCCTTAGACCGCCCCGATATAGGAGGTCTATAGAGTGCTTGACACTTTCTTGCTGCTCGCTGGCTTGCATCGCAACCCGACTAGCCAGGCGACTTGCGTCCAGCTCACCCTGTAATTCGATACCTTCGTACCTTCTTGGCTAGTTGGCCAGCCCCTTGCGCAACCGTGGACGTCAGGGAAGCCGGTAATTCCTTGTCACCGTCTGCCACTTCGCTCCAGAAATTCCATCCTTTTCCTCTGTTGTGTCCGCGATGTCTTTCTTTAATTCCCTGGGGTGTGTACACGCTGTCAAACTCGTCCTTGCCTTTGGCTGACCATGATATTGCAGACGGTCCATGTCACGGGCTCCTCGCCCTCCCAAACGGGCCACCACACCGACCTCAGCAACGTTCCCTTCGAACTCCACCGAATCGTTGCCCCCTTCAAGCCCTGGCAGCCCAGCACCACCATCACAGAAGCCGTTGTACCTCTGTAGCCCCTTCGTGGAAGCTGCACTTGTCAAGGGAAATTTCAAGACAATCGTCATGCAGCCCAAGTACACCGACATCATGGAATGGGTCGCGGTGAACAGTGCGTCAGAATCCGTACTTATTTAACCGCAGGGATATTGATTTGACACCTCTTGCCAGTCTTTGACTTCTATCAGAATCTAAACCTATATTACGGCGTCCTTGCGGAGTGCTGCACACAGCAGTCGTGCCCATCTATGGCAGCGGGGCCTGGGTGCGTCTGATCACGCACATCACTAGGTTTCTACGTGTTTATCTTGTCACAGGCTCAACTATACTTGGATCAACCAAGATCGCAAGAGTGTGCAGTTACCGGCACCTACATATATCGACTACGTCATGACATGGGTTCAGAACCTCCTGGACGATGAAAACGTATTTCCAACGAAGTCCGGTACGTGCCACAAGTCTGTCTGTACTGGCTGCTGCTCATCTGCGCTTCTTAGGTCGCGATTTCTCGCAAAATTTCCCGTCCACTGTTAAACACGTCTACCGCCAGCTTCTGCGGGTATTTGCCCATCTCTATTACGCACACTATCCCCAGATACTGCACCTGCGGTCTGAGCCGCACTTCAACTCTCTATTTGCACACTTCCTCGCTTTCGGAAAGGAATACGAACTCCTCGAGGTGAAGGACATCAAGGGTTCGCCGGGCGCCCTGGTTGGTGTCGGCGCGTTATGGGAGAAGTGGAAAGAGATGGGCATCCTCGAACACTAACGAACGTCAACGAAAGGTTTCAATTACGGCATGAGGGACAGGGTTACACAATGCACATAATGTTTGGCTTCATGTACATCAATTGGACGAATCTGGATTGCTTTTCGGGCTGCCACCTTGCCGTTGCGCTCGATCCGACGCGTGCACTTGAGATGACGGACTGCGGAACGCGGTTCGGTCCATCCAAAAGTATTCATTGTGTGTTGTTACTCGATCGCCGCACCAAATACTAGTTCCGTAGAGCATCTAAGATACGAAATGCGCGACACTAAGTAGTAAGCGACTAAGAGGGTTCAGAGACGAATCGAATATACAGGACGAGGCGATATAGGAGGTCGTCGAGGTCGTACGCTGGATGAGTGTAGGGAGAGTTTAATGGCCGCCACGCGAGACCTTGTCCAGGACTGTTTGACACGGATACGTCAGCCAGCTATATCGCGACGGTCGCAAGACCATGCAGGTTACGACTCACCACTCTCGTAGGCAATCTCACTGAACTCAGTGCCCTGGATCTCGGTCGCGATGCCGACAAGGGAGCGTCGCAGCGCATCCTTCGAGGACGCGAACAGCATCTTCTGCTTGATCTTCGCATCATCGGGCGTCCTAGCATGAGACACGGATCGTAAACACAAATGGCGACCAACAAGAAGAGTACGTCACATACCATGAGAAGAACACAAGCTTGTTCCTCTTTCCACCATCGGGGGCGTCATACTCAAAGTCGAAGACCGCCCATCTGCACTCTTGCTCCGGGAACACCTCCACAAAGCTGTCGTAGCTGGCCTCCGCAGACGTCTGCAGCACCACGATCTCCGTGTTGGTGGGGTTGAGCCCAAAGACGACGTATTTGAGGGTGTGCTTGAGCTTCAGCTCTTGGAATTTCTCGAGACAGTCACTGTTGACGCCGACACCGGAAGACTGCCCGAGTGAATCACTTCAGCGACGAGAATCGCCACACGTATGCACGGTCACATACCATTCTGACTAGTCGTACGAGGAGATGGAAGTAGGAGGCAAGAAGGTTGTGAGGTGGTCGATTGCAAGTTTGGCTGATCTCGAGTTATAGATGGCCGGCGATTGCCTTTCGATTTGCCAAGATGGCGGTGCGCGTCCTCCCGCAGCGACCCAAGTCTCTTCCACCATCTGCTCACCCTCCAACGCAGTCTAGCAAGTCGCGCACAGCGTCGACTGCGCTGAAAAGCGCAGGACCGCCGGCGTACGACGACCAGCTACCGCAGTGCGCCGTTCAGCCAAGATTCCCTGATAACGCGCGCAGCACAGAGATCGCAGTCCATCGCGTATTTGTAGTCAGTCTCCCAGCTCTTCGCGCCTACATAAACCTCGAGAGGCGTGCCTAAAGACTGCCAGTGACTCACAATATTTTGTTTTTGCGTCAGGTTTCGCGCTTTTCACGCTCACTCGCACTTGATGACAGCACCAGTGCACAGGATCCTGGCGACTTCCCGATGACGAACGGCCGCCTGTCATCTGGAATATAACTATGGGTCCTATGTCGAAAGCCTTAGGTTCCAGCAGCGCGGACAGGCATTGCCAAAAGTTAAGGTCAGTGCTATGTTCGCCTGAAGCGGTCTAGCTGCCTCAACCCAAACTTACACCAGGTGCTCTCAGGCCCGGCTAGGGTACCGAATGGTCGTAGATCAAGACGTCATCTTCTTACATAGGTCCGGTGTATATCCGCCATGAATACAACATTAACATTCCGCATATACTACTCTTACAGTCGCCTCGTTTCTACCGAGACGATTCCGCCGGATTGCGCGCAGAAGAGAAGGAGAAAGCATACAGAGAACCGTTGAGCTCTTTGGTACGAGAACACTCGGATTCTTAGAGGGTAAGGTGGACGGGGGAGTTCGACGTCGTCAACACGAACGAGCCCAGCTTCCTATCCTCAGTGGGCAGCCATTTCACCGTGCCCTCCGCCGTCCCGCGACTGATCTTCGCCACCTCGACGCTCCGCTTCCTGCCCTTACCCGAGGGGTCCTCGACGTCCTCACGCGCGTTGACGGTCACCGGGAACCACGTCGACGTGCGCGCAAAGAACTCGCCTTCGAACGTCGGATGCGCCTCCGCGCGCGCAGGCGAGTTCGACGCGTGGCCCTCGTACTCGAGGTGTGAGTTTACCGGCGCGTCGAGGAACGTGACACCGAGCGGGCTGTTCGACGTGCGCGTCGTCACCTGGAAGCTGCCACCGGTGTGGTCCTCGGCGGTGGACACGAGCGTCACGTTGGTAGCAAGCGGTCTGCAGGGTGTGCGTGAGTCGTTACAGTAGGCCTGATCTCGTGGATCTACTTACCCGTTGCTGGTCCTCATGTTGATCTCAGTCGGGGTATCGGTCGCCCCGTTGGTGAGTGTGGCGTTGACCTTGATCGGGGAGTTAGAGGTGCGAAGGTCGAGGATATGCGAGGTGCTGTAGTTGCCGTAGATGCCACTGTTGGACGTCTCGATATTGCCGATCTCAGCGAAGACAGACTGGTGCGGTCGTTATTAACAGCAGTTAATCTGTGCCGAGATAGTAGACATACCTTGGTAAAGATCGGGCTGTTCGAAGTGCGCAGTGACAGCGACCTAAAATAAACAAGTCCCTCAAGGTCGTCGACGATATGCAGGAACTCGGACGTCTGGGTCTCGAAGCCCTTGATGAACAATGGGTCCTTGCCCTCGGGCGCAGGAAGTGTGATCTTGACGACAAACGTCGCCTGGCGGTAGTCGTGACCACCACGGGGGTGGTGGAACGTCGGGGTCTATACCGTATGCAGTCAGTGTCGCTGCTCTGCACGATCACAACGTAAACTCACGAAAACTCCTACGCCGTTCTCACCCTCCCTGCGCTGCAGTAAACACACTCGAGCCTCGTCCCGCGATGCCTGTCTGTGGTAGAGGAGCTTGACGTCGACGACAGCCGTGTCCTTGCCCGGCTCTCCGTCAGCGGTGATCTCGACAGTCCCGTGGCTGAACTGCCCACTAGTGAACAAGTAGAGCAGATCGGAGGAGAGGGGCAGCTCGAGGCTGGTGTGCGCGACGTGAGGGTAGCCGGGGTATGTGGTCGACGAAGGATACACCCCCGTGTTGACACGCGTCGCATTGACGGCCGAAGCGCGATAACCGGTGTTGATCGAGAGCGGCGGGTTGATGGGAGTCGGGGTGTAAGTAGATGTACGCTGCGCAGGGCGAGTAGAGGCGGCGGGAGCCCTAGTATTGAGAAGAATAGCAGGAGTGCCGGAGATCAGGGGCATAGGGTCTTCACCGTTCCACTCGGTCCAGTCAGCGAAGCGAACACAGTCGCTGATATCCTCAGCAAAGCTCCAGGTATGGTCGAACGGAGACGTATCCCTGAAGTATCCTTTGATCTGGGAACACAAAACATGCGCTATGGTGAGCGACGACGGTACACGCCGCATAAATGACACTTACGCCTTTAGTGAAATGCACGACGTTCCGGATAATGCTGGGAAATATGACGGTAAAGACAGTGAAGAGCACCAGGACGTGTAAGCCGCGGACGAAGAGGCGCCTTCTGCGAGACCGCCGACGAGCCTGCTCGACTTGGGCCCCTAGATACTCAGCGGGGACAACGACAACGTCTGTATAGTTGGGAGCAGGGCTCAAGAGCCTGTTCTTCTCGAGATCGTCGTTCGAAGGGTCATCATAATAGGGCTCGACGTAGGTGTGCGCGTCCGAGCGACTGGTGGGGGAAGAGATTGCCATGTCCGTCCAAGCGTAACAGGCAGGGATGAGTGTTGCAATGAAGAAGGGCAGCGCTCGCCAAGCGTCCAGGCTTCTGTTATAGTATCAAATGGGCGCTGCGCAGTAACAAAGGTTGACGAGCGCACTAGATGCGCATCATAAAATGGGCCACGTACCACGCGGCGAGACTGCGTGCTGCGGGGCGCGCTGCGGTCCTGGAGGTGTTTGCGTGATAGAGACGTTCTCGCCTGTTTGTTTCGGAGGATACGCCAGGACACGCAACTGGACGTGCGAATCGCACGCTATCGTTGGAATGAGCAGATCTGACTGGGCGTGATCGCAGCACGCGCACGAGGCCCGGGTTCAGCGCTTATTGTGGCGCAGACCGGCTCCGAAACTGGCGCCGAGCCTATGCGTCCAAACGGCAGTTCATTATCAACGGTAAGGTACGAGGCGCGATAGCGAACCAAATAGAATAGTTGTGGTACTCACCCTTGAATCCGCAGGAAAAACGGACAGGAAACATACCCGAAGGGTAGCGACAGTCACGCACCTCGGGGAAACCGGGATTTCGAGGAGAAGCCACTTCTTTATGGTAGGTAACAGAACACACGCAGGCCTGGCACATGCGCAGGCTCTGTGAATAGAATCGGGATTCAATGAGCTGGCAATTCCGACTAGATCGGCGTATATTTTTTAAGCTGCCGCCAGTGACTCGCGGAAAGAACGAGATGTTCAGGCTGGAGTGGGGGATAAAAAGGGAGCACAACGATGTCTGTGCGCTCTGTGACTATACTGCTGTTTTTTGAGAATAGTTATTTACAGAGTGTCGGGCGTGTTCTCCGACGACGGTCTGTAGTTTTCATGTCGAACTTTCTGTGCATGCCGAGCTACCTACGACTATCCAGCAATAGTTTTCGGGCTACACAATGTCATACCGTAGTATGGAATAGTGAGACAGGGCTCGGGCACTGTCCGTTTGCTGTTGATCTTCAGAATTTGTAAGAGCATCGGTGAGGCCATATGCGCAGCAAGACGAATGTGCGGTCATTTGCGGCTCACGAATTTGTGTGCCGGTATTTCGGGTCTTAATCTGATGCACGGAATTCATGCGTGTAGTTTCGGGACCATGCGCTCGGTTGAACTCCCAGTGGATGTGGGAGCTGGCTGCATCCACGCATTAATCGGGTGGGTCATGCCACTGAAATCGATCACTGCGGAGAGACAACTCGGAAGAAAGTTTCTAAAGACTCGAGGCGTACCGTGGCTGACGTCAAACTGATTAGCAAGTGCTGTCGGCTTTTCAGCGTGATAATCAGCAAAATCCTTTGATAGAGGAGTAACAACATACCTCAGCCGGTATTTGGTGAGTGAACAGTGCCTTAACGAAGACACCACGCCCTTAGGCAAGCCCGCCCACCTCAACGGCCGGTGGGAGAGCAATAGATATTAGACGTTGCGAGGCACACCCCAATTGGTGTAGACAAAACATGGAACGGGGCTGACGTAGCGGGGGCTAGCCCACCCCGGGTATGTGTAGGTGTACGGCGCCGCCAGAGCTCTGTGACCGCGTTAGAATGAGGTGGCGGTTTAGGCAAGTCGTGGTCGAGGCGAAGCAGGTAGGCGCTAAGATTCTCCGCGCAGCGCCAGTGAGATACTCGCTGGATGGGTGAGCACAGCCGCGAAGCAGCGACGTCGGCCAAGCCGACGGAAATTGTGCGCGCACCTAGTTCATACATCAATGCTACGGTCCGTAAATGCTAGCACCTCGATCGTCCAGGCGTGACGCACTTGTCCGCATACCCAATGAAATGTGCGCCGATTGCAATTCATACCGCCTCCCGTGATATCATGAGTGGGTGTGTGATCTCACGACTGAACATCATTGAGCATGCGGCCACGATGTGTAACAGGCATGTATAGCAGAACAAAACCCGAAGATCGAGATGGCGCTCTGTTCGCGCAGCATCGCAGGTTTTGCTGCGCAGTCGTGATCAGCAGTCGCGCGATGATTCCACCGACCATACACAAACTACCCCTCCTGCACGTTGGAGCTGCGGAGGGAAAAGAGTAGGCTGCTACTCACAAAGTCCCGGAGGTGTCAGGCAGCGTATCGGGCTCTGCGGGGTGGAAGACGATGCAACGCGAGGAGGTATCTCCGCCGACGCCCTTGCGGCCAACGCTCGCTTCGCCGCAGTCCGCTCTATCTCTCCCTTCGACGTCCTATGTGATGCGTTCGGTAAGGTTTTTAGAAATCCTTCGCGAGGTTCCTGCCTTCATGACGGGGCATTTCCGGGCGGCCGATTTCAGTCAAGGCCCCGAGACCGTCGACCGTATTGTGACGCGCATATCAGCCGTAATACGCGTGGAGTTGCCCGCTATCAAAGCATGTGCATCATTATCGAAGTTTCACACTAGCAGGGCGGAGCAGCTTACTGAAGCAATGGACGCATCTCGACCTCAGGGCACGCAAGTTCCATTTTCGAGAGCTCTATTTCATGCAGATAAAACGTACGTTTCGCGAGTCTGCTCGTAGATTTCGGCCCACTGAAATCAACACTTGAAGATTGCTTGAAGGGGATGGCCGGTGTCGTCGCCAGCGACATTCCCCGGCATGAAGTCGTCATGACACACTCCAAAGCGATGAAGTCGCAGCAAAAGATCAAGAATCTCTCCCTATGTACCTTATGCAAAGTTGTAAGCGATCGAGTTGGGCGACCAATCAAACATTGACTTGAACGTACTCGCCTCGACGACATGGTTCCTTCTAGCCAACTAATTTCTAGAGGATCCCAGCAATGCGCCAGCAGCAAGCAACCGACTGCATTATCATCTAAAGAAGTCCCAGAGCAATGGTAGAGGAACCGAGGAACCAGCGCGTTTCTGGCGTCGTGAAACGCAGGGTTGTAGAACTCGGCTTCGGCCTGGAGTCGATTGCCTATGACAACCTCGCAAACAGCGTCATGGAAAAATGGATCCGCACGTTGTAACGCAACGATCCCCGCTGGATTGTCGATGCTCGTTTGTGCAGGATCTTGGAATCAGGGAAGAAAAGGTGGGTTTAAGAAGCGGATTGTAGCTGTGGCCAGCAGGAAACAGCGAGGTTCACAAAGTAGGCGTGTTGACACCTTCAGACACTGGTAGCTGCCTGAAGACAGACATGGTCGCAAGTCGGACGCGACTGTCGCGCGAGTCGCGACCGAATTCGAATATGTACATGCGCGCGCCTACATTTTGATCGCGTACCGAGCAAAGTTCAATTCATCAGATCTCAAATCTCAGACCGGTTGGGATTCGCTACATAGGACGCTAAGTAGTTTCGGAGTGCACAGACAGACTCAGCTCTCTGGTAGAGGATACTTACTTATGGAGCCAGCAAAATACCGGAAGTCGATCAGTTGATAATCGGCCGCCATCAAACCACTCCTCCGAGGACTACATCTATTCGTACATGTTATTGACGTGCATTACGCGAATACATCATCCAGCCACGCTTCGTAGTCGTATTCTGGCTCTCCTGCTCCATTCGGTGCTGAGGGCATTGCTTGTCGAAGATAGTCGATGGCACTCTGAGGCAGGTGAGCTAGACGTAGGTCGAGCTCCGTGACAAACGGCTACGATAAAGGACGTAAGTACAGATCGAGAGGAAGGCGCGAGTAGCTTACCTTGTCGACCGCAATGCCGCGGAAAGACTCGCGCAGTTGTCCAGCAGATGTTTGATCTTCAGTGATGTCCACCTATGAGACAATGGTTTCCATGAGTCTCAGGAGTCGATACCGTGGGGCAGAGCATACCAATAGGTTGATAAAGGCCTCATAGGTCACAGCACCGTAGTCTTGGACGAGCTCCTCGTAGATGAGGTACATGTCATCGTCCTATGATTCCGCCATTAACGAGGGCGCGGACACACGAAAATAGTCTTACGGAGTAAATGATGCCTAAGCTTGCTAGGGCGGCGGCCATTTCTGTCATTTCTAGCGTATTCGACTCGTCCTTGTCGAAGTAGCGGAACGTGCTCTCGAACTGTTCCAACTGCGCCGGCGTTAGGTTGGTCATGTTCCGGGAGATAATCTTTATAGAATTAAAGACATCGGTCAGAGATGAACGAGACAATACCCTTATATCATACCTGGTTTGCGATAAAGCCGACTTTCTTCGATACGCTTTGAACTAAGAGCTCGTGTTCGAATTCGAGATCCTGGAGCGTGAAGACCGTGTAGTCGTTCTCTTCCACGTTGGCAGTTTGACAGTCATCCTCTGCCGCAGCTACTGTCGCCAATGCATCTCTAAGTGCTGGAAGCCGCGTCTGCAGGCGGTGTACTTGCTCCTCTTGTTCCTGAACGTGCGTCAGCGTGGAAGGTGTTAGTCCGTAACACTGGCACCGCTACCTCCAGAGGTCCCTCTATGGCAGCGAGTTCAGAAGATATTGAGGACAGATGCTTCTCGAAATCGTTTGCCAGTTGTGCGAAGGTCTTGCGCAGCGATTCCTTGATTCTGATGGCAGCCGATGAGACATTGATTGGGGCACAGCAATGCAACAGAAGGCATACTCTCGTATCTGTGCATTTATTGCCCTCGATCGTTTTGCCTCAGATGAGAGCAGGGCCTTCCAAGCTGCATCCAAGTCCTACAGCCCTCGTCGAGATCAACATGGTCGTGGGCCGCAACGAGAAGCGTAAACCTACGGCCAGAGACAAGCCCGCCGGGGGCGTGTATTCTCGGAGGCTATATGTCCTCAGCTTCGTCTGGATGTTACTGAAGAGTGTTGATACATCCTGCTTCTCGGTGACCCATTGACGTTTCGTTGTTTGCTTGTACTTCTGAAAATTAGCGGCATGCTCCTTGGCATCGACGTAAGTGCCAGTGAACTTGATCGCCGCCCATAATGCTTGGATCTCAAGTACAGAAGAGAGTAGCTGGGGACGACACCGTTAACAACTTTTGAAGGAATATAATTTTTTTAAAATCACTCACAGCACGAACACGGCGCTCATAGTCATTCTTGCTGACCCAGACGGCCTGCATCAGCTCAGCAAATTTCTCCACTCTTCGCGACACAGTTTCTGCTTGATCTGAAGGAATCATGAGTGACGGTGCGAAGAGTAGCACTGAAGAATATTCTCACCCATGGTCGAGAATGCGTGGAAGTAGCTGGCCACGTATGTCATGACACTGCGCTCATCAGGACGTACGGTGTCGCAAAGATCAGCAACTTCCAAGAGTTGCTGAAGAGATGTCAGCCAGATTTAACTTCGAGAGAACCTCGACTGTGCACACCGGGATACCAAGATGTTCTTCAGCAATTTGGAACGCAAGACGCGTGTTCGCATGGCGATCTGACTTCAGTAAAACCGTCACGAATCATTTGCGATGAGATTGGGATGAATATTGCCTACCTTGTCGAGTTTATCATAGTCCAAGAGATCCGGTCTGTGACAGTGGATCAAAGCACATCTAGATGTTCGGAGTGTTCAGTGCCATGTGAAGGGAAATTCTGGATTCTGCTAACGCACAGAGCAAGTCCATCAGACCAACTTTGCGAGAAGTCTTGAACGTCAACCTCCTTGTAAGGTTGTGTCTTACGCTGACACCATAGCAAGAGACCCTCTTTTGCAGACAAACCCTCTTCGCTACACCAGAGTCAACGTCGATGACGTAGTGTAGGTGATATGGTTACGCACCTGATATCCGCAATGGTGAAGCGCAAGATGAGTGTCCATATCATGCCCAGTATAAGCTTCAAGTTGCCGTCGATGATGTCTGGGAATCATGAGCGGCGAATGACAGAAAGGCACAGAAGACGCACCTTCTGGGCCAATATTTGTGAGTCTGACTCCTCGAGACTGTATAAACTCTAGAGCTTTGTTCACGTTCTCTGCTTTCTGTACCCTTATGCGAGGGCTTCGGTTGTAGCGTCCAAGCGACGTATCACCTAGGAAACACTGTCAATGCCTATACTATATCGAGTGTCCGTGGCGTACCCATTATTTCCTAAGAGCAGCCTCGATTCAAACTGCGAGGATGGGCGGGTACTGTGATTGCTCACCATGAGCTGAATGAGACGGACACCGTCCGAGAGGTCTTTGACTAACGAGGTCATTGGAGGGTGTCCTGCCGACTCCAGCTTTGTGTTCAACCTGCATGCCAACGTCAGTATATTTGTGAAAATGAGCCCGACAACCAGAACCCACCACTTGCAGAACGTTCTCTCTTGAACATCTCGAGACCGTGCCTCGAGATCCATAGAAAAGGTATGGGTATGGGACATCGTGTATCGTGGTATAATTTAGACAGTGGATGTGTGGGTGGGTATATCTCAGTCGTTCCGGAGAGTCTAGAGTGATGAAAGTCGAATGCAAGCTTGCCGTCGTCTACGAGCGCGTCGAGGACGGGCGTCTGTATCGCGGTTTAAAGTCCGAAGACGCGTTCACCATTTCTCAGCCACAGTCTCTTCCTTCGACCACACCTTGTCCTCGAACCACCACCACCTATCTACGAATCGCGACACACTTCACTCATGACAACTCAGTTCGATGGAATCTTTCATGGTCTCTCTCCAGAACCTGGCAGTAAGTCTGTCGGAGCCCCTGCTTGGCAAAGTTCGTGCAAAATAACAAATGACTTGTAGAGCTTCGTGTCGCCGCCAGCGGAATGGCGTGGAAAGGAGAGGAGAGCGCGGATGTGACCGCTATACCCTCCAGCAATATCAAGTGGGCGCAGTGGATTCGTGTAGCGCGGAATTATCAGCTGCGCGTAGGGCATAAGGACCAGAAGGATCAAAATGGCAAAGACACAAAACCGAAGGACATGAAGCGAGATATCTTCGACGGCTTCGCTCGTGAGGTGCGTCAAATATCAGTTGATGTCATCCATGTCATGCTTCTTATCACGCGTATTTCTTCAGGATCACGACAAGCTAGCAGGCCTTTTGAAGCAGCATTTCAGTATCGTACTGGAGTCGAAGGAAGTCTCTGTAAAAGGTTGGAATTGGGGAGTAACAGACTTCCAAGGTGCGTCAGATTACTCTCTGTGAGTCACCACTGCTTGACTCAGCTGTGTATGAATCGGTTAGGCCAGGAACTGGCTTTCCTTGTGTCGAATAAGATCGCTTTCGAGCTCCCCTTGACAAACGTTGCCAATTCCAACATCGCTGGTCGAACCGAGGTCTCGTTAGAATTTGCAGTACCCGCAGACAAGAAGCCTACACGGCATGCCCCCGATGAACTCACCGAAATCCGCTTCTACGTCCCGGGTACACATACGAAAGAACCTCGCGGTTCGGATGCTGGTTCACAAAAGTCAGACGACGAAGGCGGTGAGCCGGAAGGCGACGGCGAGGAAGAGATTAGCGCAGCACAAGCATTCCATGACGCGGTCAAGGAGAAGGCTGAGATCGGTCAAGTCGCGGGCGACGTTATCCTCAGCTTCGAGGAAGTGTTGGTTCTCACGCCTCGTGGTCGCTACGATGTGGACATGTTCCCCGAGTTCCTGCGCCTGCGCGGCAAGACATACGATTACAAGATCCTCTACACCAGCATCTCAAGGCTCTTCCTCCTTCCAAAAGACGACCAGCATGTGTTGTTCATCGTACGTCCTTCGTGCCTCACTGGAGCAGTTTACTAAAGATGTGTCCCAACACTAGCTTGGGCTTAGCACTCCAATTCGCCAGGGTCAGACCCGTTACCAATATCTCGTAATGCAATTTAGTCGAGATGAGGAGAGCACGGCGGAATTGAACATGACTGAGTACGCTGAACTCTTGGCAACGATCCGGACTGGATACTGACTGCTTATGAAGGGAGGAAGTCGCCAAGTATGATCGTCTGAAGAAGTCCTACGACGACCCCACGTTCGAGGTTGTATCCGGTGTCTTCCGCGCATTGTCTGGCAGAAAGATCATCGGTGCAGGTAGCTTCCAGAGGTACGTCGGCATTGCTCATGACCGCTTAGCTATTCTCACGTCACGATCCTAGCCGTGACGGCCACCCCGGTATCAAGGCGAACCTGAAGGCCGTGCAGGGCGACCTGTTCATGCTCGAGAAATACATCTTCTTCGTCTCGAAGCAGCCAACGTTGATCGAGCTCTCCGACATTCACCAGGTTGTGTTCTCGCGGCTCGGCGCGGGCATGGGCGCCACGGCTGCTCGGACGTTTGACCTGAAGATCGTGACCAAGAGCGGTCCCGAGTACACCTTCACATCGATCAACAAGGAGGAGCACGAGGTCACGGAGACGTACCTCAAGGAGAAGAAGGTCAAGGTCAAGAACGAAATGATGGAGGGCGAGCTCATCATGGGTGTCGACGACGAGGACGAGGAGATGCAGAGCGTAGCGAGCAGTGGAGAGGAGGCACCGAAGCCGCGTCTCGGTGGTGACGACGACGAAGATAGTGAAGAAGGTTGGCCCACACTCTCACATTCGTTTCATCTTTATCTGAGCAACAGCTTTAGACGAGGACTTCCATGCGTCGGGGTCGGACTCGGGCTCGCCAACGGATAGCTCGTCCGATGAAGGCGGCAAGACGGCCTCCGACGCCAGCGGCGACCGCGAGTTCACGAAAGCCGCGAAGGGCAAAGGCAAGGCCCCGAAAAAGAAGGCATCGCCTAAGAAGAAGGCGAAGGCTGCGGCGTCGGAGGACAGCGACGCCGACGAGGACGAGAAGCCCAAGAAGGCTGCACCGCGGCCAAAGCCCAAGCCCAAGAAGAAAGACGACGATGCCATGGACGTCGACGAGGACGAACCAAAGGCAAAGCCTAAGCCCAAGCCCAAGCCGAAAGCGAAGGAGCCCAAGGAGTCCAAGGAGCCAGAAGAAGGACCCGCAAAGAAGAAGCTGAAGCCGTCGGACGATTAGTTACTTTCTTTCCTTGTTTCTGCATTACTCCTCCGTCGCTCCTCCGTTCTGTCCTGCTCTCCTGCTCTAATCCGTATCGTCTCTGTATTACTCTCAACTAGCGCTATCATTTCTATTCCACGAATTCGGTTTTGATTCTACCACTGGCTTCTATACATGATAGGTTGGTATCCCGGCTACAGATGGTATACAGTCCATGTGTGACATCAGCACGCAATTATACCGTGAGGACGCAGGGTAAAAGGTAAGATGATAAATAGCGAAAGGAAAGAGACGCGGGCGGCTATGCAAGATGCAAAAGAATGAAAATCGATGGATGTATGTCTGAAAAGAACGAGATGATGACTAGGATGCGCATCAATACGCGCGTTTTGCCAACAACGATCCGGGCTCGAAGGATGGCGGTACTAGCGGAGGCGGGTCTGCGAGTGTGATCGGTCCACCGAAGTTAACCAATGGCTGTGCGGGGCGTTTGCGAGTACCCGCTCGTGTCAACGACGCCCCAATGACGCTAGTATTGTTGTTGTTGTTGTTTCCCGTGATGACGTTGCGCTCCTGGTGGATGATATAAGACTGCCGCACCATGACCGTAAGCAAACACGCGATAGACGAACTTGCGAAAATACACACCCGAGCAAGCAGAATCTTCTCCAGCCAATTCTCGCCCTCGCGCTCCGGGACCGAGAATGTGTGTATGTAGTCCGAGGTGCTCTCAAAGAACGAGATGTTGTCTGTCGACTTGACTGCGAACACGAAGCCCTTCGGCGCCTTCCCGACTCGGGTGACCACGTACGCGTCGAAGTTGTTCATGGAACACAGCGCCATCTGGTCCTTGCCCTGCAGGGTATCTGAGCTACATCATTTTCGATTGAACAAGCAAGAATGCTTACGCCTTCACGCTTGGACAACCACAAGCTGTGCTCCCGCAGCTCCATCCAGCGCTTCTGCCACTTGCCCTTCTTGTATTCGTGCTGCACGAACCCGCCGCATAGCGGAGAGCTCGACGGTATCGCCTGTACAACATATCAGTATATGCACGTCATGGCTGGAAAAAAAGCGTACTGCACGACTGAGCTTGGCAGCCAACGGCGTTCGCTTCGCCATGAACATATTGACGGTCTTGTCAGCTAACCACGACTTCGACACCTCGGAAACCACTTCGAAGCTGCGGATCGGCCGCTCTGCACAGTCAAAATGCGTTCAGTACCTTGTATACGAGCAGCCACACGATACCACGTACCTAACCCAAAGTCCTGGCACACCTCCCACACCATCCACCCCGTCGCCGACCCGCCATCCAGCGCGCCCTGGTTCTGCAACAACTCCAACACATCCCTCGCCGTCGACGTCGAACTCAGCTCAATCTGGTGGAACCGCTGCAGACTGCCAATGAATATCCGCTGGTGCCATGTCTGCGGCTTCAGCGGCGGCGAGAAAGACATCTTCGGGTCCGAACCAGGGATCGACGGCATAGGCGGCCGTTGTGGCGTCTCGAGCGAGCCGCGCCCGCTGCGGTCGACGCTCGGTCTCCGGGATTGTGACCGGCCAGACCGCTTTCTTTCGAGGGCAGCTCCGTCCTGGGGTACAGGCAAAGGGCTAGGTATGGGATGATATCCCTGCCCTTGTTCCACACTAGGCCTCCTTGAATGCGAGCGCCCCGACCGCTTTCTTTCCAGGCCGCTAAGCTGGGCATTAGGCAGTGGAGGCGACGCAGTCATGTCCTCTGGCCGTCGCCTATTCGCGGTGGTCGCGCTCCTCCCCAGCCGCGCCCCTGCGCTTGGAGTCGCATTCATCGGCATGGGAGGTGCGACTTCAGCGTCGGCAGCCGTCCGCGGGCGGTGGAAGGAGCGCATGGGCCGCAGACCCCTTTGAGGTGTCTCGGCTGAGGCCGATGCCGATGCTGATGTCTTCAAGGGAACGCCATATCGATCTGTCGTCTGCCCTTGGGTACGCGATGCTCCGTTGACATTCGCGGGCGTCAACACGGCCTCTTGCGAATGCTCAGACTGCCGTGACGTATGCGTATGCGTTCTGGGCACAGGCGGCGTCTCCATCAACTTTTGGCTGAGCTCCCCGAACGAGAAGGGGCTCGACGCCTTGCTTGGCATGGTGTTTGTACGCGGGCGCGTACGTGGGATGGGCTGTGTTGGAGGTGCAGGCGGCAGCTGGGGTGCAGGATCCGGCGAGCTCGGTTTCCGCGAGCGACTGATGCTGATGGAGTTGTTGCTCGACGCAGGGTTGGATGTCGGGAGGGCGGGCACTGGATCAGCAGCGCTGTCGGTATGGTCTGGACGACGCAGGCTCCTCGCGCGCCGTCTTTGGTCGTGCTCGGCACGCAAGTTCGCGCGGATGCTCTTCTGCGCCTTGAGCGCCGTGGGCAGCCGCTGTGCGAGCGGCACGTCGTCGTCGGTCGACGGCGGGTCTGATGGCGGCGCTGTAGCCGCCGTTCGCGAAGGTCGACCCCGCCCCCGTCTGGGACGCTCGTCTTCATCCTCCTCTTCTGAACTTTCTTCGCTATCAGAAGTGTCCATGAAGCGCGTGGGCGGAAGCCTTGGTCGTCTTCTATCCCGGTCATCGTCGTCGTCATCCCGCCCGCCCCCACTGCGCATCCCACTCCCGCTGTAGCCACCCGTTGACCCATATCCGCTGCTGCTGCCGTTTCCATGTCCCCCATATCGTCCTCCGTGACTCTGGTACCCTGATCCGCCACCTCCGTACGCGCCGCCTCCCGACCTCTGTGCACCTTCACCAGCATCTACGGCCTCCTCCGCGGTTTGGTAATAGCTCGAATGCTCCGAGGTATCAGACGGAGTCAGGTGTGTAAGTCTCATGGTAATGTCTGGCACAGAGGATAGTTCCGAGTCAGACTCATGCTCACTCCTGTAGTAAGGCCCGTCGTGCGCCGCAACCGCGTTCGGTTGTACGGGCGGATCCACATACGACGTGCGTGATCCAGATGCTGACACGTAAAGCGACGACCGGCTCGATGCGCTGGCAAAGCTGAAGTAGTCGCCGTCGTCCCCACCGTCGTCGCTGGACACCGCAGAAGACGGCACATCGTCTTCGCCAAACGTCGGGGTGATCGGGGACAGTGGCCCATCGCCCATGTTGAACGTCCAGACACTCGTGTTCGAGACGCTGCGCTCGTGCATACGCATAGAGGACAGCGGAAGCGGAATAATGTTGCGGATGGTCTCGGCCGAAGTGCCGGGCTTGCAGTTATAGTCTTCGTCTACTTCCTCAGAAAGTTCCTGCGGGGCAAAGTGGGATGATTCGCGGGGGTGGGGCGAGGGTGTGCGATCCAACCGCGAGATCGCATGCGAATAGTCGTAGTCGAGGGAAGAACGCAGGTCTCCGTAGATAGATAGGACAGACGCACGGTTATACCTCGCCGCTGCGGTGTCGTGCGAAAGCAATGTCGAGAGAAGGGAAGCTCCAGAAGAGCTCTCGGAATCGCTATCGTGCGAGAAGTCAAAACTCGCGTTCGGAGATGAGCTCGATGTGGATGGCGTTGGATCAGACTGCGTGCGCGACAGTCGAGGGGAGGGCGTGATGACGCCAACCGCCGCATCCTCGCCAACTTGCGGACTGCGGCTTGAACTCTGCTCCACATCTGTATATGGATATGAATGGTGGGCCGTGTCTATGCCTGAGTCCTGGTTCAAGTCGTCCTCTGTGGGAAACGGCGGGCCCCGCTCGCCCTTTATGGTGATGAGCGAGGCACGTCGCGAGTCTGTTGATCCCTCCGACTCAGGCTCAAGCTCCTGGGTGGGAGACGACTCGCTTGGGCCGCATTCCCAGTCCTCGGTGTTCCACGGCTCGGCGGGCAATTGAGCACCGACGCGACCCCGTTTCACCTGTGCATACGCGTCAACTCCGACGACAACGGCGACGCGACGAGGGATCAAGCGTACCTTTGGGACCCCGATGTTCATCTGGGCCAACGTGTGCAACGACGGCAGAGACGGGCGCGGGGTGAACGCCGCGCGAGTGTAAGCGGGCCGCACCTGCCCTTGTCCAGAGGACCGTGGTCGTCGCGCGACATGCGGGGTGCGTCGTGATGCAAACAGCAGCGAGTCGGAGGGCGGGGTGACTGGCGGAGTGCTCCAGGGAGAATCAAGTAGTGGAGACGGTGTGTTGTCCTCGTCAGCGTTCGTGAAGCTACGCGCGAGAGGGGAGCGAGGTGTTATCGGGTGCGAAGAGGTCGCGGCAGGAGCGACGTCTAAGGTCGGCCGATGAGGAGTGAATGAACCGCTGGCGCGAGACGCGTCGGGCAAGAGAATAGTCGAGGGTGTCGGCGAGAGGTCCGCGAACGGATCGTCGTCGAGCAGGTCCGAGGGCGGTGAATTGTCGACGGGCCATGTTGGCGACGGCACCTTGGCGGGGCTGATGGGGATCGCAGGAGGCAACACGAAGGAAGAGGTCGACGCAGCTGCAGAATGAGAGCGGAAACGCAGGGTCTGCGACGAGTTCGAGGAGGTCGGTGATGTTGGCGGGGAGGTTGCGCTCAGCGCTGGGTGAAAGAAAGGCGGGATAAAGATAGACTGTAACGAACGGCGCTTCTTTGCCATCGCGGGTTTGGCGACGACGTGACTAGGCTGCTCACCCAACGACGGTTGGGAGGCAGAGTCAAAGTCTGAAGGAGAGGGAGAGGGAGCCCTTGAGAGTTGAGGGGAGAAAGGTCCTGGGTAATTCTAGGTAGGAAAGACGTTTGATGTCAGATTAACGCGTCCGAAGGCGACAACAAACATTGGACGGGCTGCCCAGAACCGGACGCAGTTAGAGCGCGTCAAATGACGAGAAAGGGCTTGTGTTCTCTTTGTAAGAAGGGCGTTGACGGGGTTTATGAAGTGCAGAAGCACGAGGGAGACGTGCGGGGATCACGAAAAAGCGAAAGAGGGCGCTCACGGTAGTACTACACGTATCCAGCCAGTCCGGCCACGAGGTGCACAGTTGGGAAGCTGGGAAGGACGCGGCGATGCAGCACGCTGCTACGCTTGCATCCGTCCAGCGAAAATCAGCTGTGCCTGGGACGATACTTCGGTCGTGGGCTGAAACTTTCTCGGGGCCGCCGTCGTCCGAGAGGTGAGAACGCTTGTGTGTCTCGTGAGGGTAAGAAAGCGGATATTGTAATTCTGTGTCGAATTGGATAGCCATGTCTTCGGGAATTAGGATTATATGCTGGACCGCCTAGACTTTCAAAAGTTCGGGGGTTAGAGGTGAGAACGAAAGGTTGGCTCGTGAGGGCGACTTACGAGACAGGCGCTCAGTTCCTGGGAGCAACCACGGATTGACCCAATCAATAACAACAAACAACCAAGGTAGAGCAACCTCTTCACGCCTCGTTCGTCTCTTATAGCCTCTGCTAGACACAGCTGTTCGTCCTGCAAGTGTCTATCTCTGTTCCGCACGTCGCGCATCCGCCACCCCGTCCCAACCCTGGCAGCAACCAACACCGACTGGTGTCCATATTATTATGTAATACACGCGAAAATTGACTGTTTGCAGAGATCACCGAACAGATTACCCGCGTCGTCATTCCCCTCGAATCCCATTGGCAAGTGATTTTCGTCGACGATCCGCCGGGTTCTCAGAACGTCTCAGACACCTCCCGCAAATATTGTCGTGTGATGCCAGGCTGCAGTGGTAACAACTCGAGACACCACGACGCGCGATCCAAGCGCCGCCACCGCCCTATGCCCCCGCCACCACCATCGCGACAACCACCCATCCATCTCAGATGCAGCGCGCGATGTCGCTGCCCAATGGGACGCCAACAAAATGTTCATCATCGTCCGCCCGAAGAGCGTGCTGCTGACTGTGCCGCCGCGCCACGGCGTTTGTTGGGCAATACGCTGGACAAACGCGAAAAGTCGAGACGCGGCAGCGGCTATGCAGGAGAACCCTCGTTCGTCGCGTCGCAGGCGATCAGAACTCCAGAAGACTGTGGCGGGAGACCGTGAGTTTCCGCGCGCCCGCAGGAGGCCTGCCATCGATCCCTATGACTTACATCTTTGTTGCCGCACGGACGCGGGCAGACGTAGGCGAACGTTGAAACCACCGGCATGCGCCCGTTGTCTTTCGTACGTAACGCATGTTTTTTTTTGCGACCTCCGGTGTCACGGAGGGCTGTATGCGACGAGGAGACCGTTTGCGCATGTTCACGCGAAGCGTCAGAGAACGGCGCTCGCAGTTCGATTCGAAATCAGAAACGAGCTGAAGAACAAAGAGACTGTCAAATCAGAGTTGGCTTCATGTAATGTGAGAGAACGTGAGAGAACGCACTAGGTTTGTGCTTTGGTGGCGCAAAATGGCGAAGACTGGTCCACGAACATGGCTCGTCCGTGAATATTTGAATGCGGACTGCGCTGGAGAATGGAAGTCCATCTAGAGGGTACTTAGGAAGTGAGCACGCAATGGCCATGGGCCGTCGTTCGTATCAGACCGCCGTCACAGGCGGCGACGGCTGCGAACCGATGATTAGGTGCTCAAGGTACGAACACCACTCACAGGTAAGGAAACGCACAGTCCACGGTCCACCGTCAACTGACAAGCCGCCACGAATCGGTCGGACGAACTGGTTTCCGTAATTCGTAGGTGGCGCTGTGACCCTCATGAATCGTCGAACGGCTTCCCATAGCATTGACCACACACCTGAGAGCAGCAGGGTCATGAGACTATGCCTTGTGAACATCCGTCGGGCACAAATGGACTCTAAGAAACCAGCGCGCCGCAGCCCGTCCACTCTAACACCCCGTTCAACACCTGACTGCCGTCGGCGAGCAACATGTAGTGCGCAAGACGAGGACTACTCACCCCGCAGTCTGCTGCATGCTGCCGGCCCCGCTCTGCCTCCCAGCACTCACGGCGACGGGACTCGTCTTGGAAGCCTACGACAGCGACACCGCCGATGCTTGGGGCGCAATCGCGACATCGGCCATCAGCATCTCCAAGAACGGCTGGGGCATGGCGAAAAACAAGCAACTCTTGCGAGCCATTTATATTCTCAGTACGGTACGACAGCCATAAAGATCCAGAGTCAGTACTGTTATTTAACCCTCGAAGGTGAAGCTGGCACCGAGCTTGTGTGCGGGGCCGGAGGGAGAGACTTCGTTCAAGCGCTGGGTGTCGATCGCGAGACCGAAGGAAGCGCGGACACCGGGACGAAGCGATTGGACGTAGCCTACGATTCAAGAGCTCGTCAGTACAGGAACGCACAGCGCATGAGAGGCACGTACCGAGGCCGAGGATACCAGAGTTGTTGATCTTGGCCTTGAGGAAGGCAGCACTGTCGAGGTAGCTGCACATGAATCGTTAGCTCAAGCGCTCGTACGTCAGACCCGGTCCACTCACGCCTTGGTGCCGACCTCGAGGGTGACGCCGGGGGTGGTCGCCTTGGTGTCGTAGATGGCCTTCGCGCCGGCCTCGACATCGGCGGAGACGCGGTGGTAGTAGCTCGCGTGGAAGGTGCTGAAGTTGCCGAGCCCGTGAAGGGTAACGGCGTACTCGGGCGCGCTGAAGCCGACTGCGGCCGCGTAGCGCGTCACCTTGCCCTGCTGGACGTTGTACGACGCCTCCGCGCCGAGCAGGAAGCCGTCACGGCCGAGCACGGTGTCTGCGGTGAAGGTGGGCCCCTGCCGCGGACCATCAGACGTGTGCGGAGTCAAAGCAAATTAGGCGCGCACCTTGAACAAGTCGAGGAACGCGCGGGTGTGCAGACCGGGCTGCTTGTAGGTCGTGGTGAAGAGCGCGCTCTTGCCGGCACCGTCGGGCACAAGCGAGGTGTTCAAGTCGAACTTGAGACCCTGCGCGAGGTGGTTCTCGGCCTCAACCTGCGTGCGGAGCGTGTTGGAGGTGGTCCACGCTTGGGTGAAGACGAGTCCGTGCGGCTTGTCCGAGTACTTGGCCTCAATCTCCCCGCCAATCAGGCTGGTCTTCGCGTTCTGCGAGCCCTGGACGCGGAAGGTCACGTTCGAGGGCGTCGCGGTCTTAACCTCGATGGCAGTCCCCGCGATGGGGTAGTCCTTGCCCAACAGGTCGTTGGACGACTTTCCGAGATCCTAGCGGCGCGCGTTAGCCCACTCTTTCCGTTGCACGCGCAGCCGCACGTACCTTCCAGGATGGGGGCACGGGCTGGGGGAGCGACATGGCGGCGGTGGTTCGAGGAGAGCAGGTTGTGGCACGCCATCAGCCCAAGCGCTCTTTATGAGTCCCGGGTGTTTCCGCGTTTGCCCCACGCGAAATGGCGTGGCCGCCTGGCACGTTCGTCCGCGCGACCAAGCGTGATTATCGCCTGCATCGCTCTGCCAGGGCTCAGACGTAAGCGCAACGCGTACTCACTCTGCATCGGCGACGACGACGACGGCAAGTGTGGAACACCGTCGGGCGAGTATAGTCGACCTCGGACGAGACACGCGGGCGCTCGGCCACATCATGTTCCCAGCGCGGCTCTCGCTGCTTGCTTCTGCTCACCTCGCGCGTCGACCCCTGCGCTCGCGGCTGCTCAACACCCTCAGGAGTGCGATGCCAATCAGATATATATCGGCTGACGTGAGTCCCTCTGCTATGGCGCCAGCGGTATTTTGGGCCGTGCTCAAGCTCCGATACGCAGGAACTCGCCGCAGTCATCAAGAGCGGCAAGGTCCCCATGAAGGACTACGCGGTCGTGGACGTGCGCGACGACGATTACCACGGCGGGAACATCAAGGGCGCGCACAACTCCCCGGCATCCGTCTTCCTCGCCAAGGTCGACGACCTCGTGAAGCAAACTCAGGACGTGCCGCTCGTCGTCTTCCACTGCGCACTATCCCAGGTCAGGGGGCCCAAAGCGGCGAGGGTACGCTTCTTCCTGCGCATCGCCATCCTGTCCAATCCGCTCATTCCGTAACAGATATATGCGCAGACACGCGACCATCTGCAGTCCAAGGGCACAGATACGCCGCACGAGGTCTGTGTCCTCACCGGCGGCTTTGAAGACTTCCAGGCCAAGTACCGCAACGACCCCCACCTCGTCGAGAACTGGGACGCAGAGGTGTGGGCGTCCGATTGGGTGATGTGAGCGTCCGACTGGGCCGATTGGGCGATGTAAAACCCTGCCGCTACCCTAAATTCCGACTTCCCTACGAACTACCACCGGTCAGACCGTGCAAGTGGACAAGTAATATAATCTGATGTAGCATAGACCATAGATGCGTTGCAATATAATACTCATACACGAGAGCAGGCAGTCCGGCAATCACCTAAACTCTAGGGATGATGGATGAGGGAGTCGGTGACTTCGCACCCGCCTTTGGCGTCCATATGCAGTCGCGCAAGACGAGCAGAGTATGTGCTCTCTGTTTTTCAAAGCTATGCATGGTACAAACCTGAATTCTTGCTGATATGACGCCGCGATACCCATTCCTGTCCTCGGAATCCCCCATACTTCGTGACATGGGATAGATTGTCATTTGAATGGAAGTGGTGGTAATAAGTACACAGAAAGTACGCTGAAAATACACCTTCGATGGGTTCGTGATGTTTGAGGGCCAATTTGCAAGGCAGCGACAACAATTCAGAATGAGGACGAGGATGGTGAATCCTGGCTTTCTCCTTCCGTCTTGGCAAAGCGTTTCGGCATGGATTCGACCACCTGCTGGACCCGCCGCCGTTCCTCGTTCAGCGACTTCTGGCAGATCGTCCTGTTCACCGCGTGGTCAGCGTCCAGGGGCGGGCTGCCTGATTACGGAAAACAATGCACGCACCATGTACCGAGGGAAATGAGCATGAACGTGCCTACTGCCCAATTGGACGCGACAAATACGCCTACAAGCCGTTCGTTCACCACCACCCGTAAATTCGCGTATAGTGACAAGAGGAAAGAGAATCGGACGCACCGCTGCCCAGTCCCCTGATGACACCAATGCCCGCGCCGCTCGCGATGCCGCTGAGCAGCGCCGTCCGCGCACACGGAATCTCGTTTATCCTGTGCAGATCATCCGATACAGAGACTCTCTTCCTTCACCCGGAGGGCGCGAAGTCAGCGTTCGTACACCGTGCGCGACTGGACACCCAAGCGAAACGAAACGGTAGATACCTTGACGGCCTCCCTGAAGTCCCCCCAGAAGCTGCCTGTCGTCTCCTTCTGGAAGATAGGCCGCGACGGATGCGGCGCGGATGGAGGGTGCTCGCTTGGTGTCGAGGGTGAGTCCATCGTGGAACTACGTTGTGGTTCACAGCAGACCTGTGAGTATGGAATCCTCTCCGAAAGGCGCCGCGCTCTCGACCTCGGAGCGCTCAAGCATGCCCATGATGTGGCGCATCAAAACCTTAAGAAAAGCGCGTCAATCGTCGGGGACTGTTAGGCGCCTCGTCGTGTTTTTCTTGTCCTCCACTCGCCCCGGAAGCGTGCAGAGCAGTGATAAGGCTACATGCCCGTTCATCGCGGTTATTGGGCCTGCAGTAATCTTCATCAACTCGTCCCGTACTCCCTTGATTCTATTACGCGGAGGTAATGTCGTCACTCATGTGCTTACCGCAATGAAGGGGAAAAATGACTCTGATCGGCCTTTCTTCGCTGGCTCCTTGGCGTTGTCAGAGCAAGGTAGTACAAACTCAAACCTGGTACGTCACCGTGTCCCGTGTAACATACGTTCCGCTCTGATACTCTACACGATTAGCCGGACGGAATTTGAGTCGAACGATCAACTCAAGGTTCCCCGACCCCTCGCGCACAGTCCTCGAGGTCTACGTCGTAGAGCCCTCGAAAGAGATAACGTGAAAACGTGTATGACATTTGACGTTAAAGTCGGTATCGCTGTGCGACACAAAAGTAAACTATGTAAGCTACCTACTTCTACTTCTAACTATCTACTACTAGTATGTTGACTTCTAACTACAACCCTCTATCTATAGTGTGTGCAGGAGTGGGGGGAATCCGGGTATGGTATGCAGGTAAGGTTCGTGATGCGTGAGACATGCGACATCTAAGAGGTCCAAGTCATGCGAGCATGGATGCGTTCTAAGAGGTCCGTGGATATCATTACGTCGTGAGGATATTTTTTCTCTAGGTGAGTGTCTGTATGGTCTTGTCATGCTTGAGGCTGAGATTGAGACAGGTGTTTGCTGGGGCCGGGTTCGGACAGCTGAAGATGCAACGAGACGGCGGTGTCCTCGGGTGTGATTAGACGGCCTCCGCGCCCGTCATGGTCTTTTGTCGTCGGTTGTCCCGAGAGGCTCTAAGGTATGCTTTTCTAGCTTCAATGCTTCTGTATAATCTGTGAGTGAATGGTTCATAACGCAGGGGCAGACGATGACTGACGGTCTGTTAATCCAGCTATCGCTGCCAGTGTAGAAGAAGAAGTCGTAGAGGAAGCCGCCAACTATGGGGGAGGACGGGATCCAGTGAGTAAAGACAGTTTCGCTCGAGTGAAAAACGACTTGCCGAGTGCGCTGACGATCGGTGTTACGACTGCTGCCCAGAGCCAATATTGGTGTCTAAACGTGAAAACTGCGGTATAACGATCAGCCATCTTATCGCTGAACGAAATGTCAAGCGAGCGCACCTTCTTTACCGTACCCGACCATCGCTGTCATTATTCTCGGACCAAGGTCACGGGCAGGGTTCAGAGCGTAGCCGGTCTGCATGCCAATGCCGAGACCCATCGCAGTGATGACGAGGAATAGTGCCAGTGGCATCACGCCTGATGGTGGAGGCGCATTCCGCGGGTCTGTAAGTGCGAAGACGACGACCAATAGCACAACCGTCGCGACAACCTCATCGAAGACGCATGACACGTCCGTCATGTACGGCATCTATTCATTCGTCTTCGTCAGCATTCAGTACAAAACAGAGAAGACCAGATAGCACGCACCGCATACGTGGAAAAAATGGCGGCAGTGCCGGGCACGGTACGCACGTTGCGCCCGCCCTCGAAGATGTCGATCGCGTGGATGTAGTTAGCGTAGATGACACCTGCGCCGCACATCGCGCCCATGAGTTGTGCGAAGATGTATCCTGGCACTTTTCGCCACGGAAAACCGCGGAATGTTGCGAACGCGATCGTGATGGCAGGGTTCAGGTGTCCGCCAGAGACACCGGCCGACACCCACACGCCGAGCGCGACCGCGCATCCCCAGCCGATGGACAGAGCAAGCCAGTCCTACGGTAGCAGGTCACCAGGTGAGTCAGACTATCATCGCATCATGAGGACAAATGCTTACGCCTTTGGGGGACGCGGACACTTTAGGATCTACTGCCAGCATGACCTGACAGTCGGTACCGGCGCCGACGATCATGATAATCATCATCCCGAAAAATTCCGCCATGGGTTCGCGTATGGCGGCGCTGTAAGGAGAACATCGAAATTCAGCACCGACTCACCGACCGGATATTCGGGAAGTGGGACGCACCGAATCCGACACCAGCGGTTCGGGTATTGTGTGTAGTACTCGCACGCAAGGAAGTCGCTCGCGTCGTTCGGCTCGTCCATCGCCATTGTCATCGGCGAGAACACCAGCGATTCTTTGGACCGTCGTGGGGTAGGTCCGAGTGTGATTTCTTCGTCCCGTTTGCCATAGGACATGGCAGGGATGGTCTGAATGGAAGCCGAGTACGGAATGGTGGCTACTCGGGTGGGGGTGGTGTGGTCGCGGCGGACGCACACGAAGGTGGTCTAGAAGGAGGGAGAGGAGGAGTGTCAATGGCCGCTGCGGCGTGCGCTGGACGAGACAAGAGAGCGTCAGGAGGGTTCGGCGTTCAGTCCAAGGTTTCCTCTGGCGACGAGCCAGCAGGTCTTGGATTCCATCGTACGTGCTGTCTGTATCTGTCGGAAAATATCAACATGCTGCTCATCAACAGAGCAGGTCGATCCTACACACCTCGACAAATGTCTGTGGCGAACGAGAGGTTCGCCAAAAATAACCCAGAACGCCACTCATTCTACCAACCCAATATATCCTTGGCACACAGGTGAGTAAGATGTCAAAATATTTCTCGTACCAAGGCGACGATCCGGGTAGCAGCGAACCCTCCTCGAGCGCGTAGAGGTGTGTGGCTGACTTACCTGTGTAGAATCGACCTCGGAACGGAGGGAGTGGCAAGGTAAGGTGTATCGGGCATATCTCAGTCAGAGGTGGCGCGTAGATATACTTTGCGAAAAATGCCCTTGTCGCTCCTCGAGGCTCTAGAAAGAAATGTCCGCCGGTCTCGGCTGCCAACCCTAACCCAATCCCTCTCCAGGCTCGCCTGGTTCCCCGCCCGCAATCGAGCGCCGGCACAGCCCGTCCAACCACCTTGCTCGTAAATTCTTTTTCGTCCCTTTTTCGACCATCCCGCCAACGTGCTCGCGCGCAACTTGTGCCTTACGGGGCATGCTCGGTGGTTATCCTTTCCTGGCCTCACTCACCTTTTTCGCTGCCAGTCATTCCACGATCAGCCTGCGAGGGGATGTCTCACCCGGCCACCTCGACACAGTCATGATTAATGATTTCGATTTCGCGACCGCGAAGGCACAAGTTGACTGGGCGACAGGTGCGCGGGGGCTGTTGTCGGATGTGCTGATGGAGCGCACCGAGAACAAGAACCACTCTGACCAAAGCGAGCTTGTTCCGACGCGTTATCGCGAATATGATGGTCCCAGCCTTTCCAACATATTGACTCAGACTCCCCGAATTACGTGGGCCTGCGCAGCCTAATGTGCCAATCTCGCGCACGTCAGAGCACGGCCTCCTGGAATCCCAAGCCATGACGCGACCGGGCAGTCGGGAGTGCTATTGTCATCGGGCACGTTCCTTTACGTATGCTGCCGTGCACCATCGTCAGTTGTATGTAATTTTTATGGCCTGTACGGATCCAGTGAGGCCCAAACGTGTCGACAATCTTCACAAACCATGCAGCCTGACCGACAAAACGTAGAACGTAGCAACCCGGCTGCAAAGGCTTTTTTGCTGGCGGCCATTGTCCGTCTCGTCTCGCCACACGTTCCAAGACATGCGCGCCGCTTCTTCGCAATTCTCAGAATCTGGGGTCGAAGGCACTTGAAGCCCGCGAAGTTCGAGCGCGGTCTCAGAACGTGCGCGAACCGCCTCGCGCCCGATAGAGTCGCGCGGCGCGTGCGCGCTCCAGGATGATGGGTATAAGTCGTATTTCTGGGATGTATATAGTGATAGTAATCCTGTGGTTACTGAGTCAGATCTGTACTAGTACAAGACAAGAAATTTAGAACAATCCGTCCTCGAGGGCATGGGTAGAGCTACGTCACTACTTTACTATGTACTGCGTTTGTGAGTCTTGGAATCAAGAGCAAGGGTGAACATGAGCATACAGCGGATCTCATCTCAACCACTAGAGGATACGCACTGTCTCCTGGTGAAGATCTTCAGTGCTGCTGAGGAGCCTCTGCATCGAAGACGGTCCCTCCATGCGCCAGGTCCATATGGTCACCGCTCGCGGTTGGGACGTAAGCATTTTCTGGGAGGCCGGTCTCGTCAATGCCTTCAGCCGCCTCGATGACTTCATACAACCGCGAGGCGACTTCTGGCGGTGGCACCCGTCCGCCAAGAATATCGCGCGCAGGGACTGGCGAGCCGTAGAATTCCTTGTTCGCGTCCTTGCGCTCGATGAGTGCCGTACCCTCCAGCGATAGACCCGCGAACAAGCCTATTCCAGACCATAATCAGAACATGCCTATCAGCGACATTAAGGAAGACTGTGGCGCACCCTTCGACTTGGAATACGAGAACATAGGCGCGGGATGTGCAAGGGACGCCTGCACGCTACCACCAGTTCCGATAGGCCCAGCGGCCGCACTAATGTTGCCCCCAATGGTCACATTCCCGCCCATAGAAAACGCGCGAACAGCGTCCTCGCTATTGAGCACAATTACGAACTCGGTGAGGTCTGCGCCGATCTGCAGACCCCAGCCAACGCCGCCCGTCGCGATGCACGACGGTGCGGACCATGAGCCGTCCGGCAGCCGTGCGATCACGAGCCCTGACCCTGCCTTGCCGGAGAAGACGAAGCCCGCTTTAAGCACGGAAAACACTGCGAGGCCTGTAGAGTGATAGCAGAAGAAGGGGAGATTGATATAAGTGGACAATAATTGATAAAGGAAGATCGGGGAGACTTGCCTCTTGCACGTTGTAGGACGGCCTTCGGGATTGCATTCAGCGCAGATTCTGGATGAGAGGGGTCGGCTATATGGGTGTGGATGTGAGTCAAACTGAGTGGTCCTGCAGTTACTGATGAGCCTGGACCGAACGCACCTAGAAAGCTGGCAAGGATCTTCGCCGCCTTCTCCGCCTCACCGGGCAATGTGAAGCCTTGCGCGAAGTTATGACTCTCCACCGCGATCCTGCTCGAGCCGTCCCTGAGGAACGCACTCGCCTGCGTGCCGGCCTTCTGCGCGCCGCGCCTGAACTTATCGAGCATCGACATCTTTTATGTACGTGGATATGACTGGGTTATGTGTCTGCGTCAATGAGATACGCTTGGACTGTGTGCGTATGTTTCGTGTATGTTTCAGCTGGAGATTGAATCGGAAAAGTGAAGCAGAGGTGTGAGGTGGAGGTGGAGGTCGTCAACCCGATTCGCCAAGAGGCACTGCGCGCAAGCACTCGCCCTGACGTCGTATTGGCGCCCATTTCTCGGCAACTCCCGCGACGTGTCTCTGGATCTTTTCCTGGTGTGGGCAATTACTTTGGGCTGGCCTTCTCCCCAAAGCGCTCCGACTCGACATCCATCTTCAAAGCGAAGTTGAGACAACGCGGTTCAAGAAACACGTCACAAAGTCTGGGGATTTTTTGTGGACCGTATCAACCCGAAATCTTGCAAAATGTGGCCTCAAAGCATGATCGATGATCCGTCGGGTGTAATCACTTTCAGTACTTCTTTCTTCGACCGGCCTAGTTTTCCGATCGGTTTCTCGATAATCTACTAGCCTGCTTCAAATACTCTCGCATGATCCCTCTGCAAAATCAACGAGATGGAACACCTTGGCAAACAGTCACTTATGGCCGCCAGGATGATCCCAAGAGGTCGAGATGCCCTCCGTCATACTCCGTCGCCGTCGCATGCGTAGTGCGTGGCAGCGCCACTCGTCTCATCGCCGTGGTCGGCGTCGACACACCGAAATGTATAGTTGTAGATTCCGGGTACTCAAGCGGGGTTCACGCTCACCCAAACAAAGCTCGGGTGTGCCGTCGCCGGTCAAGTTAGTCGTTCACGACGCCTCCCCATGCGACATCGCAAACACCACTGCCGATGTCTATGCGTGACGACGCGGTCCAGAATCCTAGACTCGCCTTGATTCTCTCGCCTGAGGCTAAATCTTCGTGGTAAGGACGCGTAGCTGTCTGACAGACGGGATGGTCTGTCCGTATACCTAGACAGACCGGCACCACAGCCTCGGGTGCGGTTGGAGGGTATTTCTGCAGTAGCTGACTGCTAAAGACCTCGAGGCTAGATGTGGGGCGCGGGGATGATATGAAGTAAACTTAGACCTGCAGCGCTGAGAAGAAGATCTCGGTGCGTATCAGATGACAACTCGACGAGAAAGTGAACGCGCCCATGTCTGGTCAGTTGAGCATTCCGTGCAGCATGACGTGAGGTATCTGGCGCCGACTAGGACTTGCGAAATATATTGCAAACGACAATGCAATCATCCTGAAGTCTCCATCTGCCCTTGGAGATTTTGGTTGTGGGGAGATATCCAGCGCTGGAAAGCTCAAGTTAGGATTGACGTCATTCCCGCCACTGTACAACGATCAAACTACTCAGCAAGCAGGTGTCAGGTATGTATTTGTGGCCATCTGAGCTCACCATCGCAGTCGGCCGAATATCTCGCAGTCTTTATCGGTGAACCACCTCGGTGTAGGATTCCGATCTATCGGCACCTGTAGAGGTCCTTCGGTGACGACAAACGGAGAGTATGAAATGTGTACTCACTGTCTCTAGTCCACATATCGTCTGCCTGTTCCTCGTGTTTTGCGACCAGAGGACGTGCTCTTCGATAGTTGTTATTCGAACTGGATCCGTCCGTAGCTGCCCCGCGGGGATTTGACGTTGCAAAGATGTCTTTTGGGTAGAAGGCCGGATTTACGAGCACCGATGCGCTTGGCGGATCATCCTGCATGCCTGCGCTGCGATGAAACGTGCCGTGTGCGGGACAGACGGCACGTTGCACAGCAATACTGGCATGCTCCGGGCCATGGCAGCTGCGCGTCAGAGGCCGCTCACTCCACGGTACGGTGTTCAGCTGCGTCGTCATAGTGGCTTTGTGGACTGCTCGATGAACGCGGCAAGGACGCGGCGGTTTCCTGTGGACCCTACTCATCAGATGGGGTCTCCGAGACACGCCACTTGCGGGATGCAGGCGCTCATGCTCACCGTGCGAAAACTACGCTTTCTCCTCCTAATATCGCAGACAAGGGGATACTGTTTATTTAACCATATTTGTCAGAACGTCGGGATGAGTACGCGAAAGCCGCAGAGAGTCGGCTACATAAGCCGTGTGAGGGCCATCAGTCAGCAAATTTTCTCTTATATACTACGAATACTAAGGTGAAGCTTACCT
Organism: Ceriporiopsis andreanae CBS 279.92; assembly: GCA_001969225.1. NCBI lineage: Eukaryota > Fungi > Basidiomycota > Agaricomycetes > Polyporales > Meruliaceae > Ceriporiopsis > Ceriporiopsis andreanae. The sequence continues at coordinate 71,532 of ALYI01003505.1, forward strand.
GATAGCTGCCCGACTCTTGTTACCCATTCCCATTGAAAGCCGTCAGCGCAAAACAACGCTTCAGGACGTTCGCGGTGTTTAGGCGCCCTGTCTTTGCCTGTTTGGAACGCGCGCCGTCCGACCTGGACTTGCCCCTCGACGAGCGAGTCGGAAATCTCAGCATTGCAAGTGTGTCCTGTGACCCGATGATCTCCAGAAAACATGTTGCGTATGTCGTCGACATCCGCGTCGGTCTTGGCTCATCCTCGGGCGGCTAAGGCAAGGAAAATCTCGTTTTAATCAACGAAAAAATGTTTTCGCGGGAGATGTGGACATCAGTAGACTTGCATGTGTGCTTATATCAGCCGCCACAGCTCCCCAATGCCGACGCCAGCTGCGTGGAAGAGTGGAGAGTCGCTAAGTTGCCATCAACGCGAGGACAAGCGAGCTCCTCCGGCGTCTAGACCCCGTGCGGGCTTACCATTTCGGGTTTTCGGGGATAGCCAGAGAGTCTCTGCTCGCAAATCTTTCGGTGTCGAATCCGCTTCATAGCCGTCTCGCAACCTGCACGTTTCGTACCAGCAAGGATGACAGAGGCTCGCGCTTGAGCGTGATGCTGAGGGAGGGGTGTGACTGCAGCGATCCTGCTCAATAATCACGTTTGCGACGCCTTTATATGCGGAAGCCCGCCTCGCGCGCACGGTGAGCCTCCGTGCCTCTTTTCGGGCCCTCCGCACTCACTCACGACGCGTGCCCCGCTGCCACTCGGCCTAGACGCGCTATTAATACTGCTTTGGCACGACTATAACTATGCGACTTTGCTGCAATCCGCGAAACTACTAGTGCGCTTTGGCGGCGCGTCCGCCCCACCTTTCCTTGGCTTCTATGACCGTGATCTGCGCTGCACTGTTGTCTACAATGAAGGCTTTGTGGCGGATACAGACGTGCCGTTGCCCTCGGAGCCGCCACACTCGCGTCGACTTGCCACGCTGGCAGGTCGTCGACCGCGTTCAACCCCTCCTTGGACTCATCCGCTTGTGCCCATGCTTGTGATGTACCTCTTCTCATCCGATCATCGCGACATGACTTTCCGGCTGGCGTCGAATCGTGTTCCAGCGGACAGTTGGGCTAGCGGGCCGGGGACATGAGGCTGACGACGGCAGCGACGGTGCGCCATCCGGGTGGTAGAGGTCAGCCAAAGCGGCTGGTCCCAAACAGGACTAACGGCTCCTGCTCTCTGGTGGCACCGATCGTGTAATCTGCCCCCATCTGGGGACCATTCAATTGTCGGTGAGGGTCCCATCTTGTCCCGCCGATAGCTTTCAATTTTTCAACATATCTCTAGGGTAGCCGATCTGCCAGGGTGTTACTGAAACCGGGGAACTCGATGTGGCGATAGCAGAACTACGTTGGCAGAGTAGTGCTGGTGCGTTGTCTTCGCGCTGTACTACTAAGGGTCAGCCGCAGGCGACCGCTCTTACACGACTGCAGGTTCCAGCCCCAATTGGCCTCACCAGCATCAGAAAATCGCTGTTTTGCATGAAGCGGGATCTCTTCATCATCGAAATTTACTATCAGCGCTACCGGTTCCGTGTGGCGAGCACCCGCACTACAAATCTCTTGTGATGGTCGTCCAAGCCTTGAAACAGGAGCAAGACAGGTCACAAGGTCGCAGACAGCCCTCCATCCGAGCAACGATAGCCGTCGCCGCACCCAAAGTAGACTAGGACCTACCTGCTCAGTAAGGCGCCGACTGCTTAAACTGCTATCGCACGACTTTCTTCCTCGGTAAGCAAGATCGTTCCGTGAATGGGACTTTGACAACAGATCGTCCCCGCACCACACCTCTAATTACATGGTGCCTTGCTACCGACGGCGGGAAATCATGCGGTCCTCGCTCCTCGGCGCTGCAGGACCCTTGAAACGCAGGACGGTGCGCGCGGTGCGGATGGAATCAAAGTCGGCGCAGCTCATCCAGAGGTGCGTATTCGTCCCGCCTACCGGCCCTTGACGCTGACCGATGTCCTGCAAACGCGGTTAGGCCGCCACCGCGCTCGCTACTCCACCGTATTATCATGCATCGACCGCCTTGCGTGCCATCAAACGTGCGGGTCGCGGTCCAGAGCAATCTACTGTCCACGCGATGCCAACGTTTCGGTCAAGTGCTGCCGGAGACGCTGTGGGAACCGTCGTACTCCTGTCGACACCGCTCACGAGTCGGTACGCGTGCAACAGCTGGCATCCGTCGTCCTGTGAGCACACCCCGCGGGCTCGGTGTGTCCAAACGGATGACGGATCAAGGGAGGATTGTTCACATCAAAGGACGCGTCGGGCAGCGCGCGAGGGTGCGGTTCACGTCCGTCCGACGTGCCCATTCCGACCTGTCGGGCGTGAGGCGCCGGGACCCCTGAAGATTCCGGACTCTGCGATTGGCGGAAAGGGGCCCCATATTTGTCGACCCCGGGGGCAAAATGTGTACCCGCACGCGCCCTGCCGCCAGATGACAGTGTGGACGGGTATGGACAAGAGAAATCGGGCAGCTGCGGTGTCCTCGTGCCCAAATCGCCTCACGCCCGCGCCGGCCTTCACGGAGTCTACCCCACAGTTTTTTCCCCAGAGAGACGGAAGATGACGCTTCTCCCAATCCCCGTGGCGGCGAGAACGCGTCGAGCGTGTCTGCAATGCAGCGTTTTGCAATGCGAGGGAAACGGACGACCCGTCCTAACGCGATTTCCGACCTCGCGGGCATGACCCCGCGTTGTGCTGGGCTCTTTGTGGTCATGCGACCCCCCCATTTGCCGCGGCGAGTCGTCACCCCAGTGTCACTGCACACTGCATTTCTCGATTTGACGTGCGCGTGGTAGGGCTGCTCCAAGGCTCCGAAGACCTTGTAAGCAGTGCATGCATTACGCCTTAAAGTTTATATCGTTAATAGCAGTCTCCCAGGCCGAACTTCTCGGAGTCTTTTTTTCGTCGTTGTTTCTATGGTCGGCCTCCAAGAGCCAAGACTTGGACCAGTGATGCCGTAAGTGGGCGCACCCCATCGCAGACCGGGGTTATTTTTGCGAGTGCATTTTGCATGCCCGCACGCAAATGGTGGCCACTTGGATGGGTGCCGCGGCCGGGGGACGGTGGTCTCGCGCACCTAGGGGTTACCCCCTGTGCCGATGTGCCGCTCAAGATAACGATCTGCGCAACTAGTGCTTCTCAAGCGCCCATGATCTGCGGCCGCATAAGGTAGGTGCGTTGATCCACCCGGCGCTCGCAGCTTAGGCCCACCACGGCGGGGGATTTACACTGTCAGGACGCGGGCCGCAGTCTCTGACTTAACGATAGTCGTATGACACCGCGCGAGCCCACGGGTCGCCGTTGCGGACCTTGGCCTGCTCGACAGTGCGGACCATTCTGCCTGTGTCGGGATGACCAACGTATGCTGTGCTTTGTGCGCGCCGCTGATGTGTTGGGCTTAGCGACGCGACGGTTGACATCGTCGCGCTCGCTCAGCTCAACACCTCGGGAACGCGGTACATACCTCGAGCAAACCTGCAGAATGATCCACTGACCACCTCGGCACCCGGCCGAAACGGGCTGTCGCAGATTGTGATCGCCGATGGAAGGTCCCCGGTGGACATGCACACCGTGCCCACGGCAAGCCTGCGTGTGGCACCTGTTTTCGATCACAGACGGTGGCGAGATGTGGTTATTCGTCCACGACCTGGGAAATTTGGCACGTCTTTGCTCAACTGACTCGCAGCGTCTTGCTAGCGTACCTGTTTAGGCTTCAAAATGGACTCCGCGGCCCTCGCGCCAGCGTGCCCTGCGCGCCTCACTCGATACGGTGTGTACGCACACTCTCAAGTGTTGCCACAGCGAGAATGGGCTGCTCAAAGCGCACTGCGGGCCTCTCTGCAGGGAGACAGCGCCGCCGCGAGACCTCTCGAAGACCTAGGTAGATCCGAGTTCGTTTGCCCTTACAATGCACTCACGACGTAAACATCTACATGTAGACCCACCAGCATTCGGCGTTTCAGGCCATAGGGGCCGCCCGCCGTACTGCGTTTCCGAGAGCCCGCCGAGCTGGAGGATCCAAATCCTTCCCCACACGGCTCTGCTCGAGCCCCATGGCGCATTTCAAACGGTCATGGGGCCCCGCAATAGATTGCAGCGCCTGCTGCTCAAGTTCGTTCTGCCTGCTATCGAACCTCCAAACGCAAACTTGCGAGCGATCGTGGTTCCTGGATCGCGTGGTCACTGAACCCGCAGCGCGAACTATTTAAACTCCTTGCGATCGTCCGCCCACATTTTGAGGTACTTGCGCTCACCTCTCACCCGCTTCCAACACCATGTCGGCCCAACGCGACTACGCCATGCCCCAAGCTCAGCCCTACCCCAAGGAAGAATACAACAAGGAGGACATCCGGCACATCGAGGAGGTCCCAAGCGACCATCTCGACACCAAGGATGGCTCCTCTTCCCCCGTCGACCATTACACGGGTTATCCGACCCGCAGCCCGTACACTGGCCGTTGGGCGAGACTCAGGTGCGTTCCAACGGGGTTTCGCGGCCTCAGTCGCTTATTTTCCTTTGCAGAGAGTTTGTCAGGGAGCCGCCTATCCCTCCTGGCGAGCACATCACCAGATACCCTAACCGGTGGTCCAGGTATCGGTGAGTCCGACGGAGCCGCCTTCTGCCATGGTCATAATTCTGACGGCTGCATCTTTAGCGAGATCCTGAAGGAGCCCGCGGCCGAGTTCTTCGGTACCATGGTCCTCATCATCTTTGGTAACGGTGTCAACGCCCAGGTCACTCTCTCCGGAAATCCTGGCGTCTCGGCGGGTGGTCCCAAGGGAGACTACCTCTCGGTCAATATCGGATGGGCAGCAGGTACGTATATTACTCATCGCGCCGCCGATGCGATTCTGACGGTTCGCCCCCTGCGCAGGCACGGCTATGGGTGTCTGGATCTCCGGTGGTTACTCAGGTGGTCACATCAACCCGTCGGTGACGCTGGCCTTCGCTGTCTTCCGCGACTTCCCATGGAAAAAGGTCCCTATCTACTGGTTCGCGCAGCTCATGGGCGCAATCTGCGGTGCTGGCATCACATACGCGAATTACATCCACGCCATCGACATTGTCGAGGGTGGCAGGCACATCCGCACGGTCCCGGGTACAGCTAGTCTGTTCGCCACATACGCGGTACGTCCACTACTTTCACCCCTCACCGCGCTTGTGTTGAGCGCCGTCGTCGTCGCAGATGCCTTTCATGACGAACGTGTCGTGCTTCTTCGATGAGTTCCTCGGTACGGCAGTACTGCTCATCTGTGTATGCGCGGTCACGGACAGGAACAACGGACCACCGCCCGCCGGCCTGGTTCCGTTGTGTCTGTTCTTCACCATCTTCGCCATCGGCGCCGGTATCGGTCTCGAGACAGGCTGGGCTATCAACCCCGCCCGTGACCTTGGCCCTAGGATCTTCACCGCCATGGCAGGCTACGGAAAAGAGGTGTTCAACTTCAGACAGTGAGTTGCACTGAGATGCACCGCATGCGCAATATCTGACTCTGCCGTCCTCGCAGCCAATACTGGATATGGTGCCCCGTCATGGGTCCCTTCCTCGGTGCCCTCATCGGCACTCTCTTCTACGATACCTTCTTCTTCACCGGTTCCGAGTCGCTGCTCAACAGACCGTGAGTTCCCTGCGCACACTCTTCTCACCGTCATACTGACACACAATCTTGCAGTGATGCGCGAGCTCGCCGTGCGCACGCACACGCACTTGCAGCCGAGCGCGCCAAGCCCGGTGTTCCTGGTGTGGAGATCGTCTGAGGTTTCGACGACGGATTCAGGGCGGCCAGCGTGCGCAAGCGCTATTACCCCCAACCATATACCGAACATTTCTGGATCAGATTTGTTTTTGTCTCTCTTTTCGGTGTGCTCGTGCGAAAAGAAGGCTGGTCGTGTACGATATTACATGTCATGTTGCCTGTATACTACCATTTGGATGGCATATACAAGTGCGACGATCTCAATCTCGTCGATGATGTGAACCCAATTGTAGAAAGCGAACTGCCAGTTCGGTCCGGTCCGGATAAGCCGCCGGCGCTCCTTGAAGGGCGGTGCTCGCCAAGTTAGGCGGTTAAAGCGCCGGCGCTCGTGCCCGACGTTTGTTTGCGACACCACCTCGGTGCTGCTGCACCTCTCACACGTCCACACCTCGACCTCGGCTCTGCACCTCTTTGCTTTAGCTAGGCTTTAAGGATGAAGGAACCACTCTCAGCCAGACAGCCAGACCCGGAACACAGCGCATATGACGAGGAGCGCGAGGGACTGCTCTCCGGCAAGGAGAACTTCGACGAGCAACATGATGAGTCCAAACAAGATGTTCCGCGGACGAGGGTCTATGTCTTGGCCGCCGTGCTCGCCTTTCTGATGCTTGGAGCGGTGTTTGCACCTCCGTTGCTAAAGCCCACTACAAGACCAGTCGCCGACTTCGACAGTCGCAAGCTTCGTTCCAATGGAACTCACGCGTTTCGGAAGACGTCTTTGATCGTGTCAATAGACGGCTTGCGGTATGTGCATGTCTTCTTCAGGCCGTTTGCATAGGTTATGACCGGAGGACTGTAGGGCGGACTACCTCGATCGCGGTCTGACGCCTCACCTTCTGGCTATCAGTAAGAAGGGACTTCGGGCAAAGTCGATGCGTCCTATATTTCCAGTGAGTACTGAATATGCGTCTCATCCTGTCTGGTACTGACATGAACCAAACCAGACGCTCACTTTCCCGTACGTGCTATGGTTTTGCAATGTGGCGATGGAACATCTACTGACGATGAGCCACGTATAGCAATCATTGGGCCCTAATGTACGTGTATTCGAGGGTGCTATTGCTAGAATGTGCTAAGCCGCTACACAGGACAGGACTGTATGCCGAGTCCCATGGAATTGTTGCAAATGTGTGCAACCTTTCCCATGTCTACCCGCTCGCGCGTCGACTCTAACATTCGTCTGATTTACAGAACTTCTGGGATCCTCGGAGCAAGAGCGAATTCCACTACAACAAGGTAGAATCCTGCTGGAACTCCTCATGGTGGTACGGCGAGCCAGTGAGTGCGCACAATGCGGGCGATGCCCTCGGAATATTGACGTCATTTGCGTAGATGTGGGAAACAGCCGAGAAGGCCGGGATAATATCTGCCAACCTCATGTGGTAGGTACCTGTCTGCTATCTGTTGTTAGTGAGGCCGGTGGGCTCATGTGTTATGCGCAGGCCGGGACCTCCAGAAACCGTGACAGGAGCGACGGCGACCTACTTTATTCCTTGGGCAGTGAGTGCATCGACCTTACTTCTTGCGAATAGCTGATGCTGATGCTGGGATCAGGACAAGGTCTCTCTCAAGGTCAAACATGACCAGATTATGGCTTGGATTGATCTGCCTCTGGAGCAACGACCACAACTTATCATGGGTCTGTCACTAAATCATTTGTGGAATCGGCCATAAGTAACGGCTTGTCTTCTCCAAGCTTATGAACCGTCTCTTGATCAGGCTGGTCATCTCACTGGTCCTAACTCAGCGCTAGTAAATGTAAGTCAAATGGAACGGGCTGTTGACGAGAATTCTTCTGACATCATTCTGCAGCGCGTCTTGGCGGAGGTGGATACCTTCGCGAAAGACCTACACGAGTCTCTGGTTGCGCGCAATCTCACAGACATCGTGGATATCGTCTTTGTCAGTGACCACGGAATGACCGATACGAGTCATCCGGAGCATGTGTACATGGACGACATCCTTGGCGACGGATTCGCGAAGATGGAGCACGTCGATGGTGCGTATCTATCATTCGATTGAGGCGAGTGCCGGCCCTGACATTTGTCTGTGTGCAGGCTGGCCATCCATGGGTATCCGTTTCGCAGACGACGCGGACGCAGCGCACTATCTCGGCGTCTTGCGCGAAGCAGCTCAAGTCAGCAACGGCAAGTTCGAAGTGTTCACGCACGAGTCGATGCCAGAACGCTACCACTTCTCGCACAACGACCGCATCGCGCCGATCTATGTGATCCCAAAGGTGGGCTACGTGCTGACCGACCACGTCGAGAACGGCGCGGGCATGAGCAAGGGTGTAAGTGCTTCACGTTCGTTTCCCGGCTTTTGCTTTTGTCTAATGAGCGGCGCGACGGCAGAATCACGGGTATGACAACAACGACGTGTCGATGCACGCCATGTTCGTCGCGCACGGGCCGTTCTCCGCGGTCGTCAGAGCGGTGCAGCAGTCGCAGTCGCAGTCCTCGAGCGGCGGACTGGCGCGCGTGCGCCGCTGGCTGCTCCCGCGGCCGAACCAGGGCTGGCACTCGACGTCCAACGACACGTACGTGATGGACACGTTCGAGAACGTGGAGATATACGGGCTCATGATGAAGCTGCTCGGGATCGAGGACCGGGCTGCGTCGACGAACGGCACAAAGGGGTTCTGGGACAAGTATTTCTGATGCATGCCCCGCGTTGGAATGTTCAATGTTTCTGGGGCTCTTCATTCATGATTAGACTATCGAAGCGGGCCGACGGACGTGTATATGCCTCCCTCGTTCCTTCTCATCTACCGGCTTCTCTTAGATTTCGACCCGTCCGGCGACGGGTACTATGCATTTCCACGGTTGTATTGTAGCATTCACATACTTAGCATTCACATACTTGCATCCCCTATGTACTTCACCTCGTTCGTGTCTGGACGTGTGTGCTCTGCCTGAGCTTGCTAATGACGTCTTTGCAGGTCTCTTCCAGCTCGGCACCTGTAAAATCAGTCTAAGAAGTCAGGTCCTAGAGTTAGAGGTGTGTTCTACGGTCTCCTCCGTTGCGGCCCTGACCGAACCTCACATGTCTAGACGGCAGCTAGCTCCCGCTGTTGTACTGGAGGCGGAGTCCACGCTACAGAATTGTAAGGCCTTTACCATAGCTGAGCTGGTTCATGTATTTATGTGATGCTCTCGAGCTGCGTCGATGGAGTCTTGTGAGCGATGGCAATCAATGCGTAGACCCGGGACTGAGGGGCGCCTCATCAATGCGGGGTTCCATGCATCGGACCGTGTTCACGGCCGACGCCTTCGCTCGAGCCTCCTCTCTTTAGGGATCCCGTCGTGCAACTGACCATTGGATTCTTGCCGAAGACCGCAGAGCGAATGGTCGGCTTGGATTCAGCTTAGCGCCCGGCTGCGCATCATACACCGTCCGCCACTCGAGAGTCAAGAAAGCGGCCGGCTTCGTTCAAACGATCGCCGGCATTTCGAATGCTTGCAGTCGTGGCCAGGCAAAGTCTGGCAGCCGACCAAGGACCCCTCGCCGCAAGGGCTGGACTTGGGTTGCGGCTGTACTAAACGACGAATAAATGGCATTCAATGACGTAGGTAATATGTCACGATCATGCTCGACTTCAGGGATGCCTATATCACACGGCGAGCGAGCTTTCGTTTCACCCACTCAACCCGTCTCTCTGTCCTTTAAGTACAGCCATGCTCATTACAGGAATTCACGCTCGCCAGGTAGGTGATAGCGTCACTCGCCCAAGGTCTCAGGGTGGCTTTAATATTGAATGTGGCGTAGATCTTCGATTCTCGCGGCAACCCTACTGTCGAGGTCGACGTCATAACGAAGAAGGGTATGTTGTCTTCCGCCATTTCATCTTCCAGAGATCTGATGTCGCTTGTGTATAGGACTCTTCCGCGCTGCAGTCCCCTCTGGTGCCTCAACCGGAGTCCACGAGGCTGTGGAGCTCCGCGACAACAACTCCAGTCTTCTACGTGGCAAGAGTGCGTTTTCACCCCGTATCCCAGCTTATATTATCTGAACGATGCATATCAGGCGTCTTGAAGGCTGTCTCTAACGTCAACGACATCATCGGCCCTGCTCTAGTCAAGTCAGGACTGAAGGTGACACTACAGGAGGACATCGACAACTTCCTGAAGAAGTTGGACGGCACCCCGAACAAGAGTAAATTGGGTGCCAATGCCATCGTCGGTGTCTCTCTGGCTGTCGCGAAAGCCGGGGCCGGCGAGAAGGGTGTTCCGCTGTACCAACACCTCGCCGAGCTCGCTGGCGTGGAGCCGCCCTACGTACTGCCAACGCCCTGCTTCAACGTGATTAACGGCGGGAAGCACGCCGGCAACAAGCTTGCTTTCCAGGAATTCATGATCGTGCCGGTGGGCGCAGCGACCTTCCAGGAAGCTATGCAGTTCGCGACGGACACGTATCACACACTCAAGAAAGTCATAGCTGCGCAGTATGGCATTGATGGTAGCTCTGTCTTCTTGACTTGACTTCCCCATTCGGGTATCTGACGTTATCCTCACAGCGACAAATGTCGGCGACGAGGGCGGCTTTGCGCCTAACATCGGCAGTGCGGAGGAGGCCCTCGACCTCGTCAACACGGCCATCAAGCAAGCCGGGTACGAAGGCCGGGTCAAGATCGGGTTCGACGTCGCTGCGTCTGAGTTCTTCAAGAACGGAAAATACGATCTTGACTTCAAGAACCCAAAGTCCGACCCCAGCAAATGGATCACCGGCGAACAGCTCTCAGAGCTGTACTTGTCGTATGTCAAGAAGTACCCGATCATATTCATCGAGGACCCGTTCGACCAGGATGATTGGGCACCGTGGACCACCTTTAATGCGAAGGCGGACTTCCAGATCATCGCGGACGACTTGACCGTCAGCAACCCACTACGTATCAAGACGGCGATCGAGAAGAAGTCGGCCAATGCTCTCCTACTCAAGGTACGTCTTTGGCGGCTTGCTATCTGGGAGCGCCGCAATTGACCTCTCATTAGGTCAACCAGATAGGCACGGTATCTGAATCCATCGAAGCGTGCGTCGTATCGTCATAGCCACTTATAGTATTGTTGCTCAACCATTGCTCTGAATAGCACAAAGCTTGCGCAGTCTGCGGGCTGGGGCGTTATGGTTTCGCACAGGAGCGGCGAGACCGAGGATACATTCATTGCTGACCTGGTCGTTGCCCTCGGCGTCGGCCAAATCAAGACTGGTGCGCCCGCAAGGAGCGAGCGTGTGGCGAAATACAACGCCCTCCTCCGTATCGAGTACGCAGTAGTTCTCGACTCTTCTCCATCATATGTCGACTCACTGTCAATTGTAGGGAAGAACTCGGTGGCTTCTCGAGCTTCGCGGGTGTTCGTGCCTTTGCGGCTGGCCAAAACCCGCCAGAGCTCCTCACAAGAGCGTAAATTTGCGTGACCGGAAACAAATAGCTGTATCTATAACAAGCGACGGCCAGCGTTTACCGTCACAGTGTAACATTACATCCCAAACAATTCATGAATGCTATGAGATCGCGTGTTCAATATCGTGTGGCGCAGACTGCTCATGACAGACTGGGAAAGAATATCTAAGCGAAGGTATCTCCGCGGTGGGACGGTCCTCTAAACATGCTGCGATAACGTCCCGCGCGGCGCTATTCGTCGGCATCGATTTCCATGGTTCGGAGTAATCTAGAGACGGCCGTATCAGAAAGGGTTGGACACGTTGACAGAAAGTTGCGCGTACGTGGAACATAGCTGTGTGGCATTAGTCTTGTCCGCCTTGAGGAAGGATTCCCAGGTATGCAGTCCCGCTGCAGGGGACAGACGAACGAGATTGGGCGAAGATCCCGAGGAACGGACGATTTTATACCAGCGCCACTTCTCTGGCATGTCGAGTTCTTTAAACTTGTTTCGCTGGTAGCGAGAAATCGCGCAGAGCGAAATAAAGCGAAGGGATGGGATGCTGTCCGCCAGTGCCAAGGCGTATCCGGGGATCCTCTCGCGGAACTCCGGCAGAATTGGACCTCTGTAGTGGTCCGGGAGCTCTGATTGTAGCACGGCACTTGCACGTATACACAGCAGGTTCGGAGCGTCCAAGGTTTGCATAGATTCCTAGAAACATGGACTTCTAAACAATGGAGGATGAGAGGTTCGGTTGAACGTACTCACCACCCATTCGTCAATGGTACACGCTAGCGGCCGATAATCAGTGTGATTCAGGTTGAGTTCTAGGCACACCATTTCCGGTGCAGCCTTCCCCAATGATATATAGAATTCGGGCGGCGGATTATCCGCAGAGCCACTGCTTGTTATAGACAAAATGGCCGGATTGAACGCACGCACTGCGGAAGGGAGGGAAATTTGGCGGGATGGTACCTCCTGATCCTGGGCATGCACCCGCCTCACGTGTGAAGGCGCGCGGCCCACTATGGTAGGAGAGGATAGCTCGTGAGGGATCCCTTCGATGATATCCAGTATGGGCCACTGCTTCCCGTTGCAGTGAGCAGCTTCGTCGTTGAGGCAGCCGCCCTCGAGGTGCACGAGTCGTGGGAACCAGACAGTGAAGAGAGACATCTCCCCGCGGATCTGACTGACAGCGAGGTGTTCGACGGAAGGCATGCTTAATGTATCTTCTATCTCTGTGATGATCCACGATGTGAGTGTCAGGGAGCGTAAATTGGTGAAGTTCGAGAGGATGGTGATGAAATTCTTGGATGCGAAGGCGTACGGCGTCCTGTCAACCCAGGTAAGACAAAGACGACTGAGATTGCTTTGCATAGCGAGTAGGAGATCAAACAGCCCGATTGGATGGGCGCATTTGATGCTTGAGTGCAATTCCAGCTCTGAGAGATGGCGCAACGCCACGAACGCATCCCACGGGATCCCCACTTGTGCCAACATCGCGTTTATCAATATCAGTCGGACCGTCTTCAACATGGGTGCTGACTTGAGGATAGTTTCCAAAGAAACTTGTGGCACCATCGGTGGGGGTAGATTCCGCATGACCGGGACTCTTAGAGTGCGGAGGTGGGAGAGGAGATGGTGGTTGTTGTTGAACATGTGGTCGAGCACTCGTGTCGCCCGCGTTTTTGCATTGACAGGAAATGAGAACTCTTTCAGCGCAAGAGGGAGTGCGAATGTCCTGATTGCGCGGCAGACCGTCCCAAATATCAAGATGTCCTCCTGCGACAGATGGGATAAGATCTGCAGCAAGACATCGCTGTTCAGAGACAGCAAGTCCAACCGAGTTACCATAATCTAAAATAAGCTCAGACACTGACATATAGCCAATATAGACAACCAACGCACCTCTGTGCGGTGTGGCACTCGCGTGTGTTGTCGTGGTTGGAGCTCAGAGTAACTTGAAGTATTTATCAACATTAGCGCTCATGGGTCGTCAATTGATCGAGAACGACCGGGAATTGGAC